>PVJS01010990.1:0-46731 GCA_004027185.1 Glis glis
AAAAAAAAAAAAAAAAAAAAAAGAAATACATTATGAATCAGAAAGCCTGGGGGTGTAGTGCCTAGCAATCTGCCTAATAAGCCCTCCAGGTTCCAACTTGGGTACCAAGGTAAATAAATTCTTCTGCTATTCCTGTTCAGTGTTGCAGTCTTCCAAACTTCGTTCAAGTTTCTCTGGCTTGTGGCCATAAAACGAACCACAAACAAAGAAATACCCCGAGCTAAACATAGTTTGGTTTACCATTTACTGACTATATGACCTTGAGAAAATGACAATGTTTTTGAGTCTCACTGTCCTCAATAGTAAATGGAGATTTTATTTATTTTTATTTATTTATTTATTTATTTTTGGTACTGGAGATTGAACCCAGGGGCGTTCTATATCCGAGCTACACCCCCAGCTCTATTTTATTCTTTATTTTGAAACAGGGTCTCACTAGGTTGCAGAGGGCCTCACTATGATGACGAGGCTGGTCTCGAACCTGCAACACTCCTGTCTCAGCCTCCCAAGTACTGGGATTACAAGCATGCGCCACCACACCCAGCCCAGCTTGGGGATTTTAATAGTAGTGCCCTTCATAGGGTTATTGTGTAGATCAAATGAAACATCTATACATCTAAACATAGTACCTGGAACACTGTAGGTGCTTAATAATTGTTAGTTCCTTCACTCTCTATCCATCATTTATATGTGTTCCAGAGGTCTGGTCCTAGGCATGCATTTCCATAGGATGTGAGCTTAGACAACCCTCTTAGCTCACTCCCCTTTGGTTTTATCTTCATTATTGCTTCTGCTATTCTTTTTTTTTTCTTTTGCGGAACTGGGCATTGAACCCAGGGGCATTCTACCTCCGAGTTATACCCCCAGCCCTATTTTTTATACTTTATTTTGAAACTGGAAGTTTCAAAATGAAGTTTCAACATGAAGTTGCGGAGGGCCTCACTAAGTAGCTGAGGCTGGCCGCGAACCCTGATCCTCCGGTCTCCGCCTCCCAAGTACTGGGATTACAAGCGTGGGCCACCACACCCGGCGCTTCTGCTATTCTTTAACCTAAGGGGCAACCTTAGGCAAGGATATTCCAGGGGAAAAAGAGACAGGGAAAGGAATTTTCTTTTCATGTCACATAGCTGGTCAGTTAAGCTGCTGAGTGAGGGCAATAGAGTGCCCTGTTACTAGTTTCATTTTGGACCTTAGGAAATATCCCTTTCCTCAGGTAAAAGGAAAAAAAAATTCCTAGCTGAAACATGAGCTATTACTAAGAAGAGAAAATGCTTATACATGCTTTTTCCAAAAATTAGGAAATAAGACTACCATGTTCTCCACTGAAGTTTTTCTCCATTCTGAGTATCACCAATAAACCTTTTTTTTTATGAGAACCATACAAGTAAAACTATTTTTATTACCCAAAAGATCATAAAAGTCTCTTGCTTTGTCTTGTCTCTGCCTCATCTCTACCTAGGAGAAACAATGGTTGAAAGAAAGGTCCAGTCACCCACTTGGATTCCTACCTCCTAAACCTTGCAAGGAATCACGAAGTCTCCTTTTCAGCTTAGTGTTTAGAGCACACTTAATCCGTAACTAATATTTTGGTAGTTACAGTACCCAAACTAATTCTGGCGACATAGTTGTTTATTGAATTCACCTCCTCCATAGACCTCCACTTCCCAGCCTGCCAAAGAAATATCAGAGATGACCAGTTGCCAGTGCTGCTCATTCAGCTGCTAGCCTGGGCACAATCAGAGAATGGGCAGAAATAGACAGACGCCCCAAGAGATAAAGCAGAAAGGAAAGCCAAGGCTAAAGAACTAAAGTCAATTTACCAAATAAAGAGCCGAGAAAGAGTAGAAGAGAAAGCCGAGTGGTGGAAAAGCCAGACAAGTTAAAAGAAGGGAGCTTAGGCAAGGTGGGGGCCAGGCAGGTGGTGTTCATCTGGTTGAGAGACTAAGGTTGTGAGAGTCAGGGAAAAACTGCTGTGGAACAATTCGTGCCATCTTGAAAACATTGTGAAGGACACTAGTAAGGAAAGAAATTTCTCCTACACACCTATGAGTATCCACACACATACATAGAGCATATTTGTGTGAGAGAGACTTCGTGGTTGGTTGGGACTGTGGTTAATTTAACCTTAATGCATATAGACAATCATGTAGTTCTATTATGGCCTAGTCTAGTAGGAGTCAAGATAAACTGATATTTATTGAGAATTTATAGTACTTAGTCCATATGGGCTGATGGGCTAAAATACCATCACTGATAAACAATAGAAATTTATTTCTTACAGTTCCAGAGGCAGAGAAGTCCAAGATCAAAATGTGCCAACAAGATTCGGTATCTGGTGAGGGCACAGTTCCTGGTTCCTAGATGGCACTACCTGCTGTCTCCTCTCATGGTGGAAGTGGGGAGCGAGATCCCTCAGGCCTCTTTTATAAGGAGGTTGACCCTACTCATGAGGGTTTCATAGTCTAATCACCTTCCACATACCCCACCACCAAATACCATCATATTGGGGGTTAGATTGCAACATGTGGATTTAGGTTGACACAAACATTCAGAATTCAGACCATAGCACCTACCAAGAGGCAGATACCCATCTCATCACAATCCTCACAACATCCCTATGAAAATAGCAAGTTGACCTGCTTCTTGATAAAATAATTGTGGCTGGGGAGATGACGTAATTGCTCAAGGTCATGAAGTTAGCAAAAAGTAGCACAGAAACAAAGCCTACGCTCTCTACTGTCTGGTATCTGGAGCAGAGAACCAGAAGCCCCTGATGAACTTGAGACCTGGACCAACATTGCTGCCAACATGCCTTGCCTCATGAACTCTGCCTTGGGGCATGTCTGGGTTCAGACTTCATCATGAAACTATGGGTTTTCTTCGAACCCATTTCAAACACGAAAGCCGTGGGGTCAATTTCTCCCATGTGGTCATGAACAGCAGCCCGCCTGGTCTTTCTCTGTCCTCCCAAACGCACTGCACATGTGCAAATCTCCATTTATGGGTGTCTCCTGAAACCTTCCTACTTTCCTTCCTTCTCTCACATTCTTAACACTTTCCCTCGCTTTCTTATTCCTCCTTGTTTTTCTTTATCCACTAACCAATCCCTAGGCATTTGGCTTTCCTCCCACTGATCTTAGCCTACAGGAATTACAGTCAAGTATTTTCTTATGCAAAACTTAGAGATGTTTGGAGTTATCATTATAACCCAGGATACATGTTGGGGTCTGAAGTCCTTTCTTATTCTAGCCCACTGAATTGCTGCAGTTATTTCTTGCAGCTTTGACTAGCCCAGATTCTAAGTCTTAATCCTGATCTCATGTTTCTTTTATTTTGACAATAATGACATGACTGAAGAGAAATAGAGATTAATTGTTCACTAGAGTAAAGCCCAACAAAGTTTTCTGATTGCTGTGTGACCTCACCAGAGGATGTGGCCACAATCTCATTTCTCCATTATTTCTGGTTTTTTTTTTTCCCATAATGGGCTAAAGGAGACCTTGCTAGAAGGGATCTTAGAAACATCCAGTTAAGCAAACCAAGGCTCAGGACCAACAGATACTTAGTATAGATGACAACCTCAGGCATCTCTACTCCCCATTCCGACTTAGTTCTATGTTCTTCTCCAGGAGGCAAAGCTGGGAGGTAAGGATATCTGTGATTAAATTTCACAGATCCCTTTTCTCAAAGGCAAGATCCACTAGCTGATAATACTGTGAGCTTCTAGTCTTTTCTTCCAGCACAAACCTTTGTCCTTTTCATTTCTTCTGCATTCCCACCCTGTTCTGGCCTCTCAGGACAACCCGTCTGGCCAGTACACAGCTGCATGACTAATATACACAATTTGGATTACCAGTGAAATCCAGCTAGTAATCCCAGCACCCCCATAACAAATATCAAGTTAATGACATTTAAAAGGACCTTAAAATGTATAGTATAGTAGGTAAAAATATTCTTTCAGACACACCCACGCATGTGCCTATACCACACACACACACACACACACACACACACGCACACGCACACAATCTTTGTGTTTAAAAACAAAGACAATCTCTCTTTCTGCAGTTACTCAGTGGCATCGGCTGGTAAGAAAGACAGTGGCACCCAGTGGACAAATATTTGCTTGTTTGAGACAGATGTCCATTCTGCTCCACTCTAAAATATTCTCAGAACATCCTTAAGAAAAGTCAGTTGCACCCCTTTCCCTATTCTTATCTCTTTGCATTTTTAAAACATCAATTTACATATTAAAATTAGGTGCATGGGGCTGTTATTACAGTTTTTATCTTTTCAAGGATAAGATTAGCCTAAAACACTGGAGAAAGCAAAAATCTCAGGATTAAGTCCTTTCAGAACCGTGTCCATATTTGATTGACTTGTTTAGAGACAGCCAAATCTAATAAAATGCTCAACTTAATTAAAAATGTGCTATTGAAAATGCCTGTAATGTACTTTCCTTTTCCTCAAACCATTGCCAACTTCCAATTAAATTCACTAGGTTATGCAAATCTGGCAACTTCAGGAACTCTAGGACATTAACACACACAGACCCTGCAACTTAATGCTATTGTTCAGTTCATCTCCGAGTCATAAAATACCCATTTCACTCTCCAGTTCTTCCAGTGATTCCAGTGTCTGTGAGCTACTTGGGTACAAAAGCACTGGTTTATGTCTTTCTTCCCAAAACACCTAACCAGCATCTCACTTATGGTAGCTACAAAGAAGCTGAGTGAAATCCAGTTCCATTTTATACATTTAATCTGCTAAACACTGAAAAATAAATACACTTATTCATTTGGTGTTATATAAAGGGATCACCCAGTTAAGAATCTTAAATATTAGGGGCTATTTGTATTGAATAAAAATATTAAAAAAAACAAACAGAGACTTTTATCAGTGAATTGAATCTTACTTATTTAAAGACAAAATCATCAAAGCCATTCAATTATAAGATAAACAGATATCTTAATGCAGAAATGCCCTCTTTTAATTAGCTTTTTAAAAATCCTTTCCAGTTTGGAAGTTCTGGAATTCTTAGGGGTGGTTTTTTTGTTTGGTTTGGTTTTTGCTTTGAAATGGTACCTCATGTTTGTCATTATTTTCTTTGTAATTAATAACTTCTCCACTGTTTGAGGTTTGTTCTTATTTGTTTTAGAGGAAAAAAAATCAGCTGACAAGCCAGGGCTATGGTGTAGATCTAAGATGGAAACTTTCCCAAAAAGACAACACACTTTCATTAATGGACATAAGTCCCCTGGTGACCACTTGCACCAATTGCATTTAGTAAACAAATAAAAGCATCCCAAAGTAAGGGATCTACTTTTTTTGGTAAGTTGAAAAAACAATGGAAGCCATTTATTTGTCACATGTTACATATTAATTGTAGTTCTTTTTCTCATAGTTCTGTTCCTCCTAGTTTCTGCAAATATTCTTATAAACTTCTGATGCCATAAAGTTGTACTATACAAAGATAAGATCTTTATCATTTTTTTTTTTTGCATACTGGGGATTGAACCCAAGGGCATTCTACCTCCGAGCTACACCCCCAGCCCTATTTTATATTCTTTATTTTGAAACAGGGTCTCACTAAGTTGCAGAGGGCCTCACTAAGTAGCTGAGGCTGGCCGCAAACCCAGATCCTCCTGTCTCAGCCTCCCAAGTACCGGGATTACAAGCGTGCACCACCACACCCGGCTGATCTTTATCATTTTTTAAAAAAACATATAAAATTTTTTTTAAGTGTTTCTAAAATGCATTCTCATCTAAATGTATCAACCCATGAGAACACTTCAGGGTCCGGCCTGTCCTTCTTTCTCCAATGACTCGCTAAGAGTGAGCATGAATGGCCCTGTGCCATTTGGGACACAGCTCCAGGAAGATTTACTCTCTGGGGCCAGGACCTCTGCTGGGGCAAAGGCAACAATAATAATAACAAATATTGCATCATACTATTTGCAAAGGGTAGTATTATTGGGAAATGGTCCAGCCCCTGGTCTGGGTTTTTCTGATACCCACAATCACTGTCTGAATTCTGGGGCCTGCGGAACAGTCAGCAAGAACACCAGCCTGTAGTCTCCAGGCCGGCAGCATAGTCCGAGCTTCGCTGGTCACCTGCTTTGTGTCTATGAGTTTCAAAAACCCAGGAGGGAAGTCAATGTTTGAAAACTCCCTTCCAAGTCAACTTTCCTTAAATACTTCAAGAAAATTATTCCGTGTGCTTCCTATAGGTTTTATTTCATCTTTGGGATTATCGGTTTGTATTGCAAATATGTCTTGCTTATTCAAGAAAACCACATGCTTAAGAAAGCTTGCCTAACTCATAGCCTGTGGTGAATGAAAATAAAATGAAATGTGAAAGAAGTTCCATACAGATTAAGTATTCAGTAAAATGCTAGATGTGCTGTGTGTGTGTGTGTGTGTGTGTGTGTGTGTGTGTGTAGAGGTCAATGGGGCAGAGGTTAAAATACATATTACATTTATATTTACTATACTATACACTGAGGAACATATATTTCCAGTTCCCATGACAGGTATTACCTGTTCTGATAAAGTTTTAGCCTTTTCTTCTGCTTCCTTCAGGCAAATCTCCAAAGACTCCAGTTGAGCCAAAGTAAACGCGATGTGTCCAGTGTCCAGTGACTCTTTCTTTAAAACAATAATCAAGTATTACTTTTTAACAGGGATAGTTTCCTGAGCACGTCTTGAACCATTTTATGGACTAAGGATAGGCTTAATAAACTCACACAAATCTTCCTCTTTTTTTTTAACACAGTAATAAAAGTTTTAAAAATAGTCTTATATAACAATTAATTTATAGGCTAAAGTGAGAGTGAAAATTAAATGATGACAATGAACAGCTTTAGAAAGTTAGAATTAAGCCACTAGTGTTGGAATGTGGTTAATCTGCAACTTTGATTTTTATTAGGATCAACATTTCTCATTCCTAATGGGAGAGGTTACCCAAATGTCCATGTGTTTAACATTCACCTGTCAGGAGGAAAAGGATCATTTGAGTTCAGAGAAGCCCTCTTTCCTCTGATCCTCACCTTCTTATCACAAGTGTAATTAAAGCAAAGACACCGCTTGCTTTAGAGTTAGATCATGCTTCCCCAGAGCATGGTCAATACGACTCAAATCAGTAGATGTATAGACTTCGCCTCTCAAAATTGTTCCAAAGTTAACTTTTCTGAGCTACAAGCTGAGTGACTAGTTGCCGGCTCCATTGAGACTGGAGCACTTCTAACTACTCTTTGGCTAACGTGGCAATCATTACAGAGCAATATGAAAACTTAAAAAGGAAGGCCTCGTATGCGTTAGCACTGTGACCTTCCTGTGGCCTCCCTGGGTGTGTTCTGTTTTCTTGTGACTGCTCCTGCAGCCGCTTTTAATTAACCCTGTAAAGAAAGAACAGTGTTCCTACATCTTTTAAAGGTCTAACTATAGCTTTGTTTTTTTCCCTTTGGTTCATGACACCACCGATTTTACACACGTGTGCATTTCCTGGTGATACAATAGAGCCATCTGGTGGTAAATGGAACTATCCACTAAAAAAAAAAAGAAGAAAGAAGAAGCATTCATTCTGTTCCTATAATTGTTCATACTGTATGTTGAACCTAGGGCCTCTGCCACTGGCCTCTGATATAAATGGAACTCCATGGGATGAGGGGAAAAGGCCGTTGCCACGTTCCATGACCAACCTGGCTTCGGAGTCAAGCTCTGTCACACAAAGCTGTTAATCACCCTCAAAAGTTTGCATTTACAGGATGAACATCTCAGGCTGGGATGGTGATGCTAGGGACAGAGGGAACCAGTGACCCTCCCTATCCCAGGATGATTCCAATAATTTTAAGAGTGGGTCCCCAAATTCCCCCTAAACAAGTCTCAAAACAAAGTTTTTGTGTATTTATACTTGGAGATAAATATGTGCTGTAAAACATTTTATGCAGAAAGGGAGGAATTGTACAAAGGTCAAAGTATTCCAAAAGATATGGAATCCCTGATCTAGATGACAATTTCCAGGGAGAATCTACTTGTCTGATGTTTGATCTCAAGATGAAGTTTTCCAAAACTGTGTGAACGAATCCAGCAAGATCAGTTAATCCATTTCTCCAGGCTTATTTCTCCAAACACCCTAACTTTCCCCAGCCAAGAAAGACAACCATTTCCACTTAGACAAAAGCATTGTGAAGTCAAAGCCAAATGAAACAGGCTTAACTGAAGAGACTGTTATTTAAATAAAATAGGACTTTTTATGCAGATAAATTTAGGAAATTGTCATGTGTGGTAGAATAGGGAAAGAACTGAGCAAACTGTGAAGAAGGAATGCAAAGTCTGTCTTCTGTACCTTTACCCCAGCTTCAAGCTCTCCCTCTCTACCCTAAAGCTATCGCTCCACCTCCCCTTGCTGAGGCTGGCCTCAAACCTGCAATCCTCCTGTTTTAGCCTCTCAAGTACTAAGATTACACTCCCTTGCTTTCTAAAGCCATCCAGCCCTGCGCTTTTATTTGTCTTTTGGCTTCCCCCACTCCCTTAGGGGAAAGAGCTCATACAAAGGCAAGCACCTTTCCATAGGAAGCAACTCTATTCGCTGAACAAAGAAAGAAAAATTTAGTCAAGAATTTCAGAAATAAGTAAAGCATGGAGTTACAGGTTTTGGAGGTAGATGTGTGGTTTCAAAGTCCCCCAAAAGGTTAAATGTAGTTGGTCATTGTCCCATTTAGCAGCAGAGCAGAGATAAAGCACTTACACCTGTCATTTAATCCTGCTTCCAGGCCAGTGTGGACACATGCAATTTGTGTTAATGATAAAAATGAACACTCCCTCATTGGTTAAAGTAATTGGTGGATGAATTATCTTAATTAATAGTCTGTTACATGACATCAAAATGCTGAAAATATAGGAGATACTCCAGCCTTAGGGGACTGAGCCTGTGTGTAGATTTCCAAATGGTAAATTCCAGCAACTTAATAATTCCTATTTTTAATTTCTACTTTCTGTCTTAAACTCTTCTACCTAAATGTCAAGCCAATAATCTAATTGCATCTAGCTAAGACGATCAAACTAAAATAATATTAAATCTTATTAAAAACTGAAGACACTGATTACAATAAAAACACTAGACACTATTATGCATGTCTGTTTGGGTTGACTGCTAGTTAAACAAATCTTACATGAAATCGTAAGAGCAGACTTTCTTTTGGTTGCAGAGGCTTCTCACTTGAGAAGTTAGAGGAAAATTTATATTTTTCCCTAATTTTACTTTTGTTGACTTCTTGAACCTCTCCCAGTACCTTCTCATTAGCCCCTTCCTTGTATTTAAGCCTTTCTCTGTCCTAAAATGACCTCATTCTTCTCCCTCAGCCGCACACTATCTTTCTATCCTTGAGCACTGGTTCAAGGTCGCTATTGATCGAACTGCACGTGCCACACCTAGAATGGCTCCTGTGTGCGGGAGGCCAAGCAGGACCTTGCTGAGCACTTAACAGGAGCACAATAAATACTTGTTGATGGATCAAAGAGTCAAGAGTCAAGGAAGGTGGTTACACCAGACGGAGCAGTCCTTCATGCTGAGGGGCTAAAACAGTGATCCTTTGAGAACATTTTCCATGTATCCAACCTGCAATACTGACAGGGATCAGAGCCCCAGGGAAGTTCTGCTGGCCAGGGCCAGGGGCCAGATGGTGCAGCAGAGAGCAAGGAGATGGCCTTGAGGTTGGGTGACAGGAAGGTCACCATAAGGACTGAATGACAAGCAAGAAAATGCTTCAATGAATGACGTGTTCAATAAATGTTAATAATTCCATTATCCCAATCCCTGTAAAGAGAATAATTTTATATTAAAACCTTCGAACACCTGTAAGGACACTCTGTGACAGCAAGTGATCAGACAGCAGCGAAGGAAAATTCAGTCATGTATTAAGAACAAAGCTCATGTAGTAAACATGTGCATTTGTTTAAAAGCAAGACCTCTAAATAGAAGTATGTTTACAACACATTCCACCTTTGTAGAAGCTCATTTAGACATAGGTCAATTTTAGAGAATTAAATGTCTCAAACAACCTGAGGCTCCTAACAGGCCAGGGTCCCAGAAGCAGCCCCTGCTCAGAAGTGCAGTGCCTCCCTCCCAGATGAAGCGAGCTTCAACACAGTCTGCAGTGGCCGAGCTTCCTGTCTGACCTCTCAGCTACTCATTGCAGCTGTCCATTCCTCTTCCCCCCTGCTTGACAGGCACCTATGCGCTTTACTCTTCTGCAACCTGCTCATATTTCTCAAGATTCAATTTTCTTCCCAGCTGGTTATCTTCTCCCCCACCAGTCCGCCATGCCTCAGCCCCTTATGCTGGAGAGATTTATGTCATTCCTCCTCCTTCATTTTTCATGATCACAATTCACTGCATAGTGGAAATCTCATCGCTCTCATATCCCTTTGTGCTGAACTTTCTCTATAGTTTCTCAAGTTCTATTTAGGCAAAAATTTTGAAATTCTGTTTTTTCTAGTTCCAATCCATTCCAGTGAGAGCAGTAATCCTGCTTGGGGTTGCCTCAGTAGCCACCCAGTAAGATAGGTTCAAAACGTGAACCAACTACATCTAGAGGTTGGAGACAGTGCTCATCAATGTGGCCCCGGGGAGGGTGCCAGGGAGCACTGACTCAGGAGCACTCTGCGCGCCATCTGAAGGCCATGTTTTGGGTTTGACTTGATTCAAAGTGACCGTGTGACTTTGGGCCAGCAACCTCACTTGTCTGGATCTCAGTGTTTTCACCTTTCAACTAAGAATGTGTTTTCTAGCAAGAAACAGGTGGCCATTGCAAAAGGAGTGGCTGAGGAGAGTTAAGTGAAGGGACTGTTTACAAAGGTGTGGGCATTGTTAAGGGCATCAACAAAGGATGGTGAGGCGCTCCCACAAAGTGACCTCTGCCTTACCTTGACCTGAAGAGGCGGGGGAGGGGGAAGGGGAGAGAAGCATCATGGAAGGATCCAGAAAGAGCCTAAGGAGAGGAACACAGCCCTCCACTTGGCCTGACCTTCCTTCCTCTCACCCGCTCTCCTGCCTGCGTCTCCCTGGGGCTGCACCCAACAAGAAGCCAAAGACCAAAAAATCCTAAAAGACAGGTGCAGAGAGACCAACTTTCCCCCAAAAGAGCAGAGTGGATAGAGGACCGAGAGACAAGGAAACTTTAGCCAAAGGGGTTTAATTCTGCTAGTGATTCCCAAATGCCAGTCCACAGAGCACTGTTGGTTTGTGATAACATTTCCACCCTTCAGCAACAAAAGGACAAGATTAAAAAAACAATATTGTGACTTTTCCACAAAGCTAAGCTTATCCCATTTAGAGGGAAGTCGTTTACTCTGAAAATATGATCAGTCTCCTTTTTTTTTTGGCATTAAGATGGTATTTCTTTAACAAATGATAGTGATGTCTATAGTCTATAGAAACTATGGTGGTTTAGTGTCTTTTCTTGAAAATTTTGGCAATCCTGTGGGATTAACTGTAATTATTTTAGGGGGGAAATTCGTGTTGGTTTATGAAATCTAAAGTATAAATTGTTCCTGTTTAAGTGATCTCTGTTAATTATGAAAATAATGTTTTATCAGGTAGTCTTTTCAGAACTACGGCCCCTTAGGTCCCCTGGACCTAGTTCAAGAGGGACCTGTACTGTCTATCAAGTTGTCTGCCTTAGCAAGATTGTAGGGTACTATTTTTCTACGAAAAAGAAAAAAACACATTCCTAAAGGTCAGCCTTTCATCCTGGGAGAGATTTAACTACTTTTCCATTCTACAGCATTGCAGATAGAAGAAGGAGGTCTTGGAAAAGATTATTGACTCAGATTTTAATTTACAAAATATTGTCGTCATGGAAATAGACATGACCATGTGACATTTGACAGCTTCATAAATAACTTTAAATAATGGCCTACCCCAAACTCTTAACACGTCAGCTCTTATTTTAATTCAGTTCAAAGCAATTCATTTAAGTTCCAAAAATATTTATTGAGAGCTATTTGTCAGGTGTTATACCAAACAATGGGAAAATAAGTAATAAGAAGACAGACATGATTAATACTCTCTCCAGAATTCTTTGCCTAGAACTTCTGCCCACTACAAAAATCCTGCGATTTGGTTTTATGTGAAAATCAGAAGAATGTCAGATTTTAGTGGTTAATTCAACACCTTTATGTTCACTCATCAAATATTGCTCTGAGCTTTGGCGCCTGGTTCTTTTTTGTTTTATGAGGATTCTGGTAGATGATAGAAAGTAGTTAAGAGTCAATCCTAACCTGCTTTCAAATATTCCGGTTCTGTCTCAGTAACATTGCCTTGCACGTACTCAGAGACTTTGTTGAAACAACATTAAGAGGGACCTTGCAAGCAAAATGTATCTTCCATGGTTTGCATTTAAGTTAACAGGTTCTGGCTGCAAGGAAACCTGAGTTTGAGTTATGTTATACTGGTTACAGGGTTTGCTCTATGACTTCCACTAGCCCTCTATTATTTTGATTTGTGAGCATCACAACTCTTTGGAGGACTTGATGGATTCTCCTATCCACAGATACATACACACACTAAACACACACGAGAATAGCTTTATACATACTTTCAAGATGTCCAAGTACCCTTCTAAATTCCATCCATGTAGCCCAAATTAAGAATTTCTTGTTTAAAATAAATACTATGGTCCAACCACCTTTAATTCTCATTTAAAAAAATATATAAAATCTTGATGAATGAGAGTATTGATATGCTCTTGCTGCCTTTATTAAAATTAGGCAAATGAACAAGTGAGTAATCTTTTCTTCCCAGGGAAATGTCCCAAACTCAAAAGAAACAAACTATTGTCTCTTTCTGGACAGGAGAGCAAGTAGCTTTTTAGGGAAGCCTGAGTTTTGGAACTGAAACCTCACAGCAATTAGTATTAACTCATCTTGTTGCCCACAAAGTGAAGATTTTTCTAATGAGATTGTTTTCTTCTTAATAAAAGGGGAAAAAAGACAAAGCAGAGTAATCTCACTATTAGGAAATACTTTGATTTCTTTTAAAAATAAAGGAGGGGGAGAAATGGGGAGTTGTTTAATGGTCATAGAATTTCAATTTTGCAAGATGATAAAGCTCAAGATATTGGTCACATAACAATATGAACATACTTAACAGGACTGAACAATATAACTTAGAAATATTTATAGTGGTAAAATTTATATGTATTTTACCACAGTTCAAGAAATAAAATAAAGAACTTACTATAACACAAATATATAAAATGGATGCATTGTGAAGTGAGAAATTGGTCAATATTAAAATAAATCCAGCCGGGCGTGGTGGCGCACGCTTGTAATCCCAGTACTTTGGGAGGCGGAGACCGGAGGATCTGGGTTCGCGGCCAGCCTCAGCTCTCTCTCTCTCTCTCTCTCTCTCTCTCTCTCCTTAGTGAGGCCCTCTGCAACTTCGTGAGACCCGGTTTCAAAATAAAGTATAAAAAATAGGGCCAGGGGCGTAGCGCGGAGGTAGAATGCCTCTGGGTTCAATCCCCGGTACCGCAAAAAAAAAAATAAATAAAATAAAAAATCCAACTGTTCTTTGCCTACTTCAAAGGATTTGTCATGAGAATAACATAGAAAAAAAGATTGAACAAAATAAAAAATGCAAAACAAAACAAGGGAAAAACAAGGTAATCTTGTTGAAAGAAAGGAATTTTATCTCTTTAAGTAAAAATATTTAAAGAATACCATTTGTTTTTAGATAAAATTTCCAGTTAAGTGAGGCATACCATGCTGCAAATACTTTTCCCGTTCATAAAGACAATGCTTTAAATAGTTAAGATTTCTTTGACAGGATTACTTATTTTTTCACATATTAAACACAGGCTTAGAGTTTGAGTACTTAGGCATATTGATCAATAATGGTTTCATTTTCCACCAAATCCCAATGTTCTGTGATACACACACGTGTGTGTAGGAAGGATTTTCAAGCCAGCTTATGAATGAGGTGATGGGATTTTACTGTCCAAGACAACTATAGTTTTTCAAAGTTAGTTCTGTTAAATAAATGATTGCTACACTATGTATAATCAACAACAAAAATACTATCATTATTAATGATAGTATTCAGAGTCATGGTGATTTTTTTCTGCCAGTGACTTTTAGATTTTAAATAAGTAAAACTTTTAAAAGTCCAGAAAAACTTTTTTTCTTTGAAGTACTGGGGATTGAACCCAGGGGCATTTTACCTCCGGGCTACACCCCCAGTCCTATTTTTTTTTATTCTTTATTTTGAAACAGGGTCTCATTAAGTTGCAGAGGGCCTCACTAAGTAGCTGAGGGTGGCCGCGAACCTGGATCCTCCTGTCTCAGCTTCCCAAGTACTGGGATTACAAGCATGCACCACCACGCCTGCCTTTAGAAAAACTTTTAAAAGTCCAAAAAATTCAATTGCAATTATATAAACTTCCATATGATAGTGCTCTCAAAGCTCAGCAAGGAAATTTTTAGTTGAACTTGATGTATCATGAGAACACCCCCCCCAACAACAACAACAACCTGGCATTTGTTCAGACTTTTCCTTTTTACCAAGATCTGAAAGAGAAATGCGTTATGCATCCTTTCTTTCATATCAGATAAAGGTTCAGCAACAATTTCCATAGTACATTCCAATATGATAAGGCAAGCAGAGAACAGATGGGAGGGCTCGCTTTTGCTGTAAATTTCCACTTCTTTTAAGGTCTCCCTGCTAAGTGTTTCTAAGAGATATGGCCAAAATATCAGAGAAGGCGGCACAGCACACCCAGCAATAACTATTCGGTGAACCTCGGTTTTCTCATCTGTGAAATTAGACCATTCTACCTACTTCATCTTGAGCTCTGGGATAGCCATTTGTCATGCTATTTGGAAGGCTCAGTGACTTTCCCTATTTGGAAAATGTCCCATCTTCTCATGAATGTTATCGCCCTAAATTAGAAGCCAGGAACTCCCTCTCAAACATCCTTTGCAGCCAAAGGGTAGGCAGGTGACTTAGACTCCATCAGTCAGACCCATCAGCATGAGACTCTACCATGAATGAGATGATGTGATAAAGATGCCATTTACAATGGAACCTGGCCAGGTGAACAGGGTAACCTAAGACTGCAGTAACCTAAGACTTGTAAGTCTATCTCCTACTAAGGGAAAATGACAAGTGGCATGGGGTCTCTGCCAGTGACAAAAGTCACGGGTTTGTCACCAGAACCTGTAGGATAACCAGGTGCAATCTCCAGCCAGATTCCCTGGCTCCCCTAAGGAACTTCTGAAATACCTAATATCCATTCATCATCCACATCCCTCCATATTGATAGAATGGGTTCTGTTGACTTCAAATAGGAAATCTGACTGATGGGAGGTCCTTGAAGTAATTATTACTGTTTGTGTGACTTTAAGCAAGTAATTCAATTATTCTGGGATTCCATTTCCTTATCTATAAAAATGGAAGAAATAGCTGGGCGTGGTGGCGCACGCTTGTAATCCTAGTACTTGGGAGGCTGAGAACAGAGGATCAGGGTTCACGGTCAGCCTCAGCTACTTAGTGAGGCCCTCTGCAACTTCGTGAGACCCTGTTTCAAAATAAAGTATGAAAAATAGGGCCAGGGGTGTAGCTCGGAGGTAAAACGGCCCTGGGTTCAACCCTCGGTACTGCAAAAAAAAAAAAAAAGGAAGAAATAACTTCAGGGACTGGTGTGATGTTTATTTACTTATTTATTTATTTATTTATTTATTTATTTATTTATTTTGGTGCTAGTGATTGAACCCAGGGGCATTCTACCTCCAAGCTACACCCTCCCAGCCCTATTTTTAAATTTTTGTTTGGAAACAGGGTCTCTCTCACTAGGTTAAGGAGAGTCTTACTACTTGCTGAGGCTGTCCTCGAACCTGCAATCCTCCTGTCTCAGCCTCTCAAGTACTGGGATTACAAGCGTGCACCACCACACCCAGCTTGGTGTGATGTTTAAATGTGGGAATGAAGAAAAATGATTAGGATAAGATGTGACCCATAGTATAATAATAAATAATAATAAATTTTTTAAGCTCCAAAGTTTTCTTTTCTTTGGCGTAGCTTCTGAGAGCTGACAGCCTAGGGAGAGCGTGGGAGTTGATTACAAAGACCAGAAACTGTGGACAGTGCTGTTTTGGACACTAATACTGAGAGTGAATTAATATATCACACAGTATTTTGTGATAAGAACTTGAACCCTTCTGTTTTGCTAACAGGATATGTAACAGTATTCTTCCATTTTTTATGTTTGTGTGCCAGCATTTTTACTTGATACAAAGAAATTTGCTATGTAAATTTTATTAAAGCATCTAATGAGGTTCTTTACTGCTATGCCTTCATTTCTCTGTAAATTATTTGAAACATTAAAAATTAGAAGGGTTTATTTAATTCAGGTGGTAAATTATGACTATTTTCCTAAGCAGACGAAAAGTTAAGAACTTAAGTTGTTTGAAGGTACCTTATGAGTACTAGACTGTTTTTTTTTTAAATCACAAACCAGTTTTGAACATTTGAATTTCAAAATTACATGACAAGGGCCGGGCGTGGTGGCGCACGCTTTTAATCCCAGTCCTTGGGAGGCTGAGACTGGAGGATCCGGGTTCGCGGCCAGCCTCAGCTACTTAGTAAGGCCCTCCGCAACTTCTGGAGACCCGGTTTCAAAATAAAGGATAAAAAATAACCAGGGGTGTAGCTCGGAGGTAGAATGCTCCTGGGTTCAATCCCCGGCACCGCAAAAAAAAAAAAAATTTACATGACAAGCTGTTACAAAGAAAGTTATTGTGGGACTTTTTTTTCTAGATTTTAAGTAACATGATTATCTAAGAAGAAAGTGAGAACACTCTTGGGGTCAAAACTCCTAATGCTGCTGTATGCAGAAGGGGAAGGATTAATAGGATTCAAAATATACTCTTTAGAGACATAGATATTTCTATTATAGGGAAGACTTCAAGTATTATTTAGCTCCTAGGGAAAGCAGGCTGTTCTAGAATTTATAGCATATTTCTTTGGCACTTGAGGCAAGCAAAACAGGACTTAATCCTTCCCATAGAATGTTTTCAAGCCACTTTTAATTTTTTAAAAAAGTCTTACCACTTGATTGTTTCTTTGCACTAAGTATATGATTCAAGAGAATTTTATGCCTAACTGAAAAATATAATGTGTCGAGCCACAATAACAAACATAGGAGAATCATTCACATATTTACTGAATTCCTTTTATATGTACGGCCCAGAGCTAAACCCTGAAAGACAAAAATGAATCCATTGATTTCCCCACCTTCTGGGAGCTTGCAGTGGGATGAAAGTTGAGAAAAGGAGCAGAGATGCTCAGAAAGTGGGTTTCGATATTTTAATATGGGAAAAACAAAACAGAAGAGAAGAACATGCCGTGAGCATCATCCAAGCCCACTGACTTTCCACGCATCAGAAAACTTCAGACAATAAAAGAGATGGAAAGCAAAAGTGAAAGTAATATGAAATCCTACTATCCACAGATTGCTACTTTTGGTATATTACTTTCCAGACATATATGTTTTCCTACAAGATGCATAATATATAAAATGTGGGTTTGTATTATATGTATTATTTTGAGATTATTTTTAACTAATAATGTCATAGGCACAATCTATATTTGAATAATGATAGATGTCATTTCCTGTAATTTTTGTTGTTGTTGTTTGTTTTTTTGTTTTTGCGGTACTGGGGATTGAACCCAGGGGCATTCTACCTTTAAGCTATACCCCCAGTCCTATTTTTTTATTCTTTATTTTGAAACAGGGTCTCACTAAGCTGTGGAGGGCCTCACTAAGTAGCTGAGCCTGGCTGCGAACCTGTGATCCTCCTGTCTCAGCCTCCCAAGTACTGGGATTACAAGCGTGTGCCACCATGCCAGCTCCTGTAATTTTTAATTTTTAAAATTAATATAATTTTAGTGGACACAATAAATTCTACTACATGCATATGTAGTTTTCTCTACTATTGCACAATCCCATAATAAGCATTCATATATATATGTATACACGCACATATATATACATACATATATATCTAAAATCTTCGTGAACATGTCTTATTTTAAGATAAGTTGAAAAAATGGTTAACGGATTTTAAAGAGTATATACTTGATACATATGAAAGATTATATGAACATGCTCCCCAACTGTATATGAGAATCCTAGTTTTCTTACACCTTTGCCAATTATGAAAATTTCAATACTTTTACTATCTGTCAAACTTATAGGTAAATATGATGTATAAGTTTTGAAAATTTTTGTTCTTTGTCTTCTATTGAGTTGGATATTTTATTTGATATTTGCAAATCTGGACATCTTATTGGATATTTATATATCTTCTTTTGTAGGCTGTGGTTTGTATTCTTTATCCATTTCCTATTTAAATGCTAGGGTTTACCTCATTGATGTATATAAGACCTTAATATACAAGGATACTATATTGTAATTTTGAATATTTCTAAGTGTTCCCTAAATGGGTTGAAACTGAGTAGTGGTAAGTTTTCTTGTGAGATACAGAGTTTTCCGAGACTAAGTTATCTTGTCATCTTTGTACATTCATGCATAACTTTGTTTGAGGAGAAAGTTAACCCTTTTTTTGTGGTACTGGGGATGGAACCCAGGAGCATTCTACCTCCAAGCTACACCCCCAGCCCTATTTTTTTATTCTTTATTTTGAAACAGGGTCTCACTAAGTTGCGGAAGGCCTCACTGAGTAGCTGAGGCTGACCGCGAACCCGGATCCTCCTGTCTCAGCCTCCCAAGTACTGGGATTACAAGCGTGCGCCACCATGCCCAGCTGAAAGTTAAATTTTTGAGGAAGCAAACTAATCAAATCTTAGGGAAACCATTTCTCTGAACCCCAGTACAGATAACACATCACATTAATTGAAATTATTAAACACATTTCAAAATAACCAGCTGACTCAGATACCTGATCTAACATAAATAGTTCAGCTACTGGCAGGAAGACCTAGACCTATTATTCCCAGCAGCTAGTTTCAGTCGAAGAAGACTATCAAAATAAATTAAGCTGACATGACCCGATTAGCCTCATGAGACTGGGGGCAGCCAGAGGCCATGCCTTACCCCAGAGAGCTTGCCTCCATGTGCAGTACACTCCCAGGACTCCCCCATTGTCTCCCAGCCTCTCCATAAGCATCGTGAGAGGGCCTCACCCACAGCCACTTATCCCTTGGAAAAAGGCAGGACCGGATACCTGTCCTCGCTCTTGGGGAGGATATCCTCTTTCAAGGAAATTTTGGACAGTTTGGAATGTTCTTCAGATCATAGTAATTGAAGTGTGCTCTCAGAGTCAGACTGATTGAGGAGGTGGTCCCCAAAAACACATGGTCCCCTTGCCCTGCCTTGTTCTCCTGACCTAAACATTCAGGTTTCAGAAGACGAGCAAATTGCACATGAAACTTGATTTTATCCAAAACATTAATACAGAATCTCCCTCAACCTCTAATGACTATATACTTAACTTCTGTCCCCTTTTAACCTCTCACAATCTCCTCCCTTCCCTACACACAACCTTCTCAAGATCCCTGCCCTCACAGAAAAGAACATGTCGGCACTTCCCAGCACAAATTAGCATGCTTTCCTCCAAATCATGCCAGTTGTTTGAAACTTTGTGCCATTTGAAGGAAGCAAGCGGAGAAAAATGTCACAGGCACCTGATGAAGCAATTTTGCAGACACTAGAATGTTTTCATTTACAAAGGTCCTATGTGCCACTGGTGTCTCTTGGGGCAATTCTGGAAAACATTCTATCTGCAAGCAATCTGTTCCAGTGCCACATGTTTTCTAAACTTCTTTGCCTGTTGACATTTAAAAAAAATAAAAGAACACATTTGCATGAAGACAGGACCTTTTGTTTCTTATACGTTGCGTGTGCTCTATCATAGAAATTACAAATGAAATAGTTCATCTTGCCCAATTGCCTGTCATGGGTCATTTTCTAAAGGACATTTTCCAGTTCTTCGGCCAACTTCACCTTAAACTGCTGGATCTGTTTTTATGGCCTCTATTCTCAAGTTAAATACTATTAAACTATTTAACTATTAAATACCATTAAGCTATTAACTTTCTATCCAAATGAGAACTACTGGAGCTAATATTATTTACTTTTATCTCTCGATAGTATTTCATTTCTTAGGCTTAATTCGTTTTTTTGAAATCTAGCTTTATCTTTCTGTAACTGTCTATCAAAACATTTCTGAAATTTCTCCCAGGCACATGGCATGATCTCATTTCCCCAGCCCTGGAAGTCATTTTGGGCCATGTGATTTCTTTGGTCAATAGAGTAGAGGAGAAGGGTGTGTATGACTTCTGGGTAGAGCGCTTGCTGTGCAGGACTTATCTCGCCCCCATTACAGAAGTGTGTCCAGGTGAAATATCCATCCAGAATACCTAAGATGAATTTGTGATGGAGAAATAAATCATCCAGATAAATAAAATATTAAACCACTAGCCAATTGTAACTTATAAGTTCCAAAATTTTAATGATAATCAATTAAATTGAAATCAATTGAAGTTTTCACCTTTCTTGATACTAGCCAAAGAAGGGGATATGTCTCATCGATTATGATGATACTATCACTAATACTTTTCTATGTAATGCTTGATCTGAAATCTCTATAGAGATCTGTTCTGTATAATATGTAGGCTACTCATTTAAACTGGGTGAAATCCGAGATGGTTATCTCGGGGCAGGGATGGGAATGGGCACAGGGGAGTATGATACGGATCAGTCACGTATTTATTGCAAGAGCTCAACAAGAAAGTAGGTATGTAAGAGGTCAAGTAGTGCATAAAAATTCCAACTAACTTCTCACATTCCAAGATCCCGGGAGAAAAACAGTATTTCTCTTTTGCAGATGTCCCTAGAAGTAAAGATTCAATTTATATAATATCTGTTCTTTTTGGGAAAAACTAAATTTTTACATTGAAAATATGGACATGACCATGACTTGTTAAGTGAAATATTTTACTTCACTAAAGTGTGCAAACAGATATTCATTAAAACCCTTATATTAAGAAGGATTTCTCTACAGGGCTGTTAAGAGTTGCAATGACAGTTTCTATTTGTAAATGTTGTCTTGTCCTCAGTGCCAGCACCTTGGCTGTCTAGCTTTTCTTATGAATTTCCCTTCATTATACCTCACTCATTAGGCTATGGCTTATTCTTACTTTGTGATTAAGTTAGGGTCCCTGGAAACAGACTTGGAAAGAGAAAATTGGCTACAGAAGACTTACTAGAGACAGCACCTATAAATATGGGAGAAGCAGGAACGCAACAGAGCTTCCTCCCATCCTCAGGATGACTGGAGCTCAGCCAGCTTACAGAATGGTCCCCAGCCACAACCAGGAGGCCAGGTGCTGTAGCCCCGCAGCAGCCTGTTGTTGAATGCAGGCCAATTCTATGAAGGGGACAGGTAATCTTGGGGCAATAGGTGTCCTTCAGCTGAAGAGAATTCCTGGAAAGAGTCTCAGCTGTGAGTCAAATGAATTCAAAATGGATTGTAGACCTAAATAAGAAAACTCGGGAGGAAATATTTGTGACCTGGGGTGAAGATGTCTTAGATCAGAGACCCAAAGCATAAGCCACGAATGCCCAAACTGGTAAATTAAATTTCATCAAAATTAAAACCTCTGCTCTTCTAAAGACACAGTTAAGAGAATGGAAAGACAGGAAACAATCTGGAAAAAATACTTGCAAAACATATCTAAAAAATTACTTTTATCTAAAAAATTACTTATATCTAAAATGCATTTTTTTGGAGTACTGGGGATTGAATCCAGGGGCATTTTACCTCCTAACTACACCCCCAGCCCTATTTTTTTATTCTTTATTTTGAAACAGGGTCTTGCTAAGTTGTGGAGGGCCTCACTAAGTAGCCGAGGCTGGCCGTGAACCCAGATCCTCCAGTCTCAGCCTCCCAAGTACTGGGATTACAAGCGTGCGCCACCACGCCCGGCTTAAAATGCATTTTTTTTTAAAAAAAACTCTCAATACCAAATAAGAAACAAATGATGCAACTTAAAAATGGGCAAAATATTTGAATATTTTACTAGATAAGATAGAAAGATAGAAAATAAGCACAAGAAAAAATACTCCAAAATATCTGTAAGGAAATGTATATGAAAGCCATAGTGAGATACGCACAATTACAAAAGCTAAAATCAAAAAGGTTCACTTTTACCAGGAAAAATGTACATAAACTGGAAATGTACATAAAAATGTACTTAAAAATGTACATAAAAATGGAAAGAATGTTCATAAACTAAAGCTTTAATACACTGCTGGAGGGAATGTAAAACTTTGGAAAACAGTTTAGCAATTTCTTTTAAAAATTAGGTGTTTACCCAAGAGAAAAAAAAGCGTAGGTCCATACAAGGGCTTATGCATGAGTGTCCATAGCTTTATTTGTAAGAGCCCCAAACTGGAAGTAACCTAAATGCCAGTCAACAGACAAAGGGATACACAAATTGGTGTGTCCAATACAATGGGGCGCGATTCCCTACAAAAAACACACTGCTGACATGGACTGTGGCGTGAGTGGCTCTCCAGGTAATGTTGCTGCGTGCAGAAAGCCAGTGGGAAGGTGGATACACTGCCCTGCTCCGGGAGAAGCTTGAGGAGTGTGGACAGGTGGGGAGAGGCAGGTGCAGGTGGGAGGTGGAAGGGGCTCTTGAGGGATGAGAGAGCTCTGGGAATGACGCATAGGTTCATTATCCTAACTGGTATGGTAATGTCGCATGGGTATACGTATGCCAAAACTTGACTTGTTATCTTTAAAGTTTGTGGGTTATTGCCCTGTAAAGGAGGAAAGACGGAAGGGAGGAAGAAGGAAGGTAATAATCCACAAACCCACAAGGAAGTTCTGAAGTTCCTGTTTCTTTTTCATTTTCACCCCCCCACCCCCATGCTAGGAATTGAACCCAGGGCTTTGCATGCACTAGGCAAGTGCTCTGTCACTAAGTTATATTCCCAACCCCTGGAATTATTGCTTCTTATCTATTAAAGTGATAAAATTAAAAAATAACAATAACCTATTTTCTAGAACAGCAACACATCTTTATATTTAAATATACCTAGAAATCGTGTATCTATATCTATTTCTTGAAATGTTCATTTAAAGTACAATGACTCAGTAATTATTTGAAACTTTGCTCATCAAAGACAAGAATCTTTTGAAAACCATGGGTTTGACCTCCAGTACTAAATCAAAACAAAAATTTGGAGATATCAGAAATGTGACCAAATACACGTTTCCTGCAAAATGAATAGTATATTTTACTAAGTACTAAAAACAGAGCAGAATTTAAATGGTTTGACACAACTGAAGGCATAGCTTACCTCCCCCAATTTATAAAATTATGCAATCTTTTAGCTACTGTAAGGTGTTATGTAAAGTGAACTTCCTATATGGTATGCCATGAATTTGACCTTACAAATTAAAAACCAAAATGTGCTTTTTTATCTTTGGCACTTAAAATGATACTTTAATGAAGTCATCACTAAATAACAACTTGAAAGCTAAATGGCCTCTGAGGTTTTATGATAAGCCTAGTTTTTTACAATGTGTAAACTACTTCATAAATATTCTAGCACTGACAAATGCAGACCCACGTTCTCACTTCTAGATGGGGCACTCCACAAAACCCGTGTCAGCACACGGCTCATTTGTCTGTGCCAGGATTCTCGGGTACTGTTCAGGGAGAACAATCCTGATCCTGTTTAGGCCAAACTTCCTTGCAATAGAATTTTTATTTCCTAAACAGTTTCAAAGGAGCTGATTTATAAGCACTGCCTGCTTTCTGTCAGAAGATGTTAAAATGGAGCAGGGGCCACAGTTTATAGAACATTGGAATTCTTCAACAGGTCCAAAGGAATAGGGGGAAGATAAATGGGGACGACCTGACACCTGAGAAGTGGCTGTAAATTAACTCATGGATTGCCCTCTAACGTTCCTACTACGTGCAGCGAACATAAACTCTTGGATCGCTCAACATCAGGAAGCTCCTTGGGCCTCCTGCAATCTCAACTTCTTAATTTCCCAATGGGTAATAATAATAATATTAAGAAGAAGAAAAGTATAATATTAAGAAGAGCGATTAATTCTGGACACCACCCTCCCATGCTGCTGTGAGAATTGGGGGCAGGTCCCAACCACCTAGCACCCTGCCTGTAGCTTTGTCCATTCGTTTTATCTCAAATGATACTGACGGAGAGCAGTTGGCTCTCTGAAATTGTGTCCCAGGGACACAGAGACTAACAAAGCCCAGGCTGTACTTAAGATTGCCCAAATTACCAAGGGAGTCCAAAAGCGAAAGAAATATTTAGAGAACCAGGAACACAACAAAAAGTAAATAAAGAAGCCCCTAACGGTTTAGGGGTGAACATGTTTCAGTCTGCTTGGGAGGGTCAAGAAGTCTCACACAAATGAAAAGATTCAGTCGTTTATCTCAATCTTCTCTACCAAAACTAAAAATAATCACTTAAAAGAGGCAACTGAGACCCACCTGCAGGTCGGTGCCTCTTGGTTGTCTAGTGGGATCTGTTCTGTTCAGTTCTAGGTTCGGTGTGGTGGAAAGAGGCAGCAGTCCTTGTGGAGATGCGATGGACTTGAGGTCTGTAATCCTAACGTCCTCCAACTAAATGTGCTCTCTTAGAAATGTAAACTGATGAAGGAAAACCAGACTGGCTTCTTCAAGCCCCAGAGCTCAACCAGGTCAACAGTAAATGGGAAAGGGATGGGTTCTGAACTCCAGGAAGCTAAATGGGAGCCCCAGGCAGGAATCCTAAATGTGGTAATTAGCACCTTGTTGATAAGCATCAGCTTCGCTAGAGCCAAGGGCTGTGATCAATTGGTGTGATCAATTGGTCTCCCGTTTCTCAGACCTAAAGGTCCCACACCAAACACAAAAATAGATTTCATATGGTATGGGTGAGGGTCACTCTTTCTTCGGACAATGGAATCATAAATAGCTCCATTAAATAAAATAAAAATTCAACTAGGACGCTTGTAATCCCAGTACTTCGGAGGCTGAGACAGGAGGATCCGGGTTCGCGGCCAGCCTCAGCTACTTAGTGAGGCCCTCCGCAACTTAGTGAGACCCTGTTTTGAAATAAAGAATAAAATATAGGGCTGGGGGTGTAGCCCAGAGGTAGAATGCCCCTGGGTTCAATCCCCAGTACTGAAAAAAAAATTCAACTAGGAAAAGAAAAGTAATGATTAAATTGCGGTGAGACTTAGAAAACAAATATTTAGTTAAAACCATTTTGTGAACCCCATTTAGTTTCCCCTTGGCTTATATTTCTCCAACAAAATCTCTTGTCCTGAAAATTATCATGGATTTGGGAGCTATGTCCAGTTTGTCTGGGGCCAGATGAATTGAACTACACTGAAGAATAGAGATGTTCACATTTTATGAACTACAATAATTGCGCAAATGTGAGGTTCTGGGTGTGCAGAAGGGAATCAGTTGTTCTGAGCTAGTGATGATGGGGCAGGGAGGGAATGATCAAGAAGAACTGCCAAATCCCAGAAGACACAGACATTAAAGGGCTAAGTCCCCTTGTCCACAGGGGAGCCCATATGAATGCTATAAATTCCAAATAACTACACTCTTGTATACGTCTAGGCATTTTACCAGACATTTTCACATCCTCAGCATCTTATTTGAGGTAGACTAAGACCATTATCTTTACTGTATAGATGAAAAACAAGGCTCAGAGAGTTTAAGGGATTTGGCTATTGTCACACAGCCCAGAGGGGGCAACTGTGGGTCTGAATCTTTTCAATTCTTGTTCGATGATCTTTTTCTTATACCATACTACCTCTTAGAGCTTAGAGGTGAAAGAATTATTCAGAAGTGTCTCTGGATGGGGTCTAGAAGGTCTTCAAATTAAATCAAGGGAGCCTGAGAGAAATATATATTTTTAAAGGGAAATTCTCAGACTTACATAGAACTGGAAAATTAGTATAGTGAACTTCTGCATACTAGTCACCCAATTTTGACACTTCTCAACCACCCCTTCAGTGGTAACCAGTCAAGAGAGGGACCCAATGGGACTCAGGCAGAAAGGACCCAGCCTCCCCAGGGTGTCCCAGAGCTCATGGAGGAAGATGATCGCTAGGGTCAGAGCTGGGCCTTCATCAGCTAGCTTGAAAGAGAATGAAACCAGATATTATTTCTGGACTGGACAATGGTTTAAACCTAAGCCTAGCTAAACCAAAGAACGTGAAGCGCCTGATCTATATCATGCCGGAATTCCAGTATTGCTTCATACATAAGCAAATACTTCAAAATAGCCCAGGATGTCTACAATACTGTAGGGCTGCAGAGAGCAGTGTGGCATTTGTTACGTGTTAAAATGGAAAAGACCACACCGTACCACACCCAACTGCCATGGGGTTCCAGTAGCATCCCAGAGCGGCCACTCCTTCCCCTTTACCTCAGTCTTCTTCTGGGGAAAGAACTTTCCATATTTTATTCTAAGATGTTTACTAGTAAAAAGAGAAAATGAAGCTATACCCTACAAATCTTAATAGTATTAAATTAGTTTAAATGAGTTTCATTAACCGTACTGTGTTTTTTCTTTTTCTAGAAAAAAAATAAATCATCCAAAGTTTATTTCTTACCGATCTGTGTTTTGGTTGTTTATCTGACTCTGAAGTTCCAGACGTTAGGCTGAAATAAAGTAAGAGTTTAGAATTCCAAAATTTTATTTCAGGCAGGCACACACACACACACACACACACACACACACACCTCACATTGAATAGGTCTTTACACTAACACATTAATAAGATACATTTTTAAAGTATTTCCTCTAAATGTCAATGTCTGGACATTTCAAAAGGAAATAAAAATAATGGAATGTAAACTTTACTTGCAGAAGATAAAATAGGTTTTAAAGGCTCTCTTGAGAATAAGCAGTCTGAACAGTACAATCTGTTCTGAAAACCTGCAGAATCTCTTATTTCAACTAAAAAAAAAAAGGAGAGGGAAGAAAGCATATTCTTCTGTGAAACAGCAGACTTAGAGAATTCTTCATCTCCTACACTGTCTCCCTCTCTCTCTCTCTCTCTCTCTCTCTCTCTCTCTCTCTCTCTCCTCGCTCTCTTACTCTTCTACCCCCTGGATCATTTGCATACAAACATGCTATTTATTGCAGCCTGAGTCCTCTTGCCCCTTTGGCTTCTGCCTGCTTACTCTGACCCCCTCTGTGGCAAAACTATATTCCCACTGCCTCCAATTCCTTCCCTTTCTTTTTTGCTAAAGCCACTCCAATAAGATGCTCCCTGGGACCACTTCACAGAAACTGCACTTGGCAAATTCACCAAAGCCCCACATCACCATCTCCACCCGTCATTTGTCACGACTCAACCTTTCTCAACAGCTCTGCCATGAGTCATCACTCCCTCTTTGAAATACACTCTTCACCTGGCTCTCGGAGCATCTCACAGTCCTAGGAAAACTTTCTCCACATCTATCCATTTGGCTTATTCTTCCTTCCTTCCTGTCTTTGCTCAAAAATCACCTTCTTGGTGACCTACCATATGCATCTCATTTAAAACAGAACCCTTCTCATGACCTCAGTTGATTTCTCTCTGATTCTTACCCCTTTGTAACATGTGGTACTTTGCTTATATCATACTTTGTTCATTTACCATGTCTCCTCCCAACTGACAAGACAAACTCCTTGAATATAGCGTATTTTTCTTCTTGTTTTTGCTACTATGCCCTCAGCATCTTGAAAAGGAATAGGATGGTCAATAAATATTTGTTGAATGAATAAATGAATGCTTTAATAAACCTTATAGATTTAGCAGATTCCACTCCATTGTTACCAACCAATGAGCCTTCCTTTAATACCCCAACATATTTTCTATTCCACCCTCTCCTTATTGTTTCATTTCCATATTTCTGTGTACACATCTCATTTTACCCACTTCTCAAAATATTTAGAGCCACTTAAAAAGGTCCACAAAGTAATCCGTGACGACTGACGGAGAATAAGATTAATTAAATTCTCACTTAGTAGAAGGGGATACTGGGAGACTGAGACCAGGGGATAGGGTTCGCGGCCAGCCTCAGCTACTTAGTGAGGCCCTCTGCAACTTAGTGAGACCCTGTTTCAAATTAAAGAATAAAAAATAGGGCTGGGGGTATAACTCGGAGGTAGAATGCCCCTGGGTTCAATCTCCAGTACCGCAAAAAAAAAAAAAAGTCTTCCAGGGCTTTCCACTTGATAGTATATCCTTATCATGAAAACAAACTTTGGCTCATTGCAATTGATGGGCACACCAACAAATCATATTCAAGGACCTTAATAAATGGGCCCTCTTACCTTCCAGCTAATTTTGTCTCCTATCAGTGTGCCTCCCCAAACTGTTCTTTTCACCAAACTGTGCCATCTTCTCACTCTAGAGCATGTGTTTATCCTTTCAAGTCATTTATCAGCCTAGAACCGTCACGCTTGCTTCTCTGCTCTTTGAAGTCTTACCATTTCTTCCCGCCCTTCCTTAATGCTGCCTCTTCCGGCCAGAAGTCTGACTTGCCCCTGTAGATCCTAAACAGTTTTGGGGCATTTGTCTCTTATAACCCTTATTACATTTTATGATGTATGTAATTACTGGTCCACTTTGTTTTTGCATTTCTCAGTGACGCCCTCATAAAGAACAAGGACGATGCTTCGTGTATTTTTTTAATTCACCCAATGATACGCCAAACAAGAAATGAATATTCAGTCACTCAATGAAGCCAAACAAAACAAAACGCTGAGAGTATAACAGTCTTACATGCATATTCAGATGTGCCACAAACGCACCACAGAAAGTCCTGTTTGAAACCACCCTCTTTTAATAATGCCCCAAACAAAACTACTGATGTAAAACTGAAGGAGCTTGGCTGCCTGACAAGAATATTTAAAGGTCATGAGTCATGGCCTCAGAGTAGCCATAGAAACTCAGCATACACAGAGAAGTCAGGTTGTACAATAATTAAGGGGGGAAAAAAGCTTTAGAGAGCCTTGAGATAAAACAAATTAGAATTAACAACTATTTATGAAGCTTGTTTTTATTGCAGTGTTTTCTGACTTCAGAGTTCATGAAGACACTGGAAAAAGTTCTTTAAATTTCTCCAGGCTGGAGGTAATAGCATGACATATAAGACTTATAGTAGTTTATATTTTTCCCCTCAGTGCTTTAAAAAAACATAAAAATGCCTATTTTTTCTTTCTGTTTTCTGTTTTCTTTTCTTTTCTCATGGCACTGGGGATTGAACCCAGGGGCATTCTAACTCTGAACTACACCCCCATCCTATTTTATTTTTTATATAGAAACAGAGTCTTGCTAAGTTGCTGAGGGTCTCACCAATATGCTAGTCTGGCTTTGAACCCACCATCCTCCTGTCTCCACCTCCCAAGTACTGGGATGACAGGTGTGTCCCTTCCTTCTAATGAAATAACTTCATTTGATTTTTAAACTTTTTACTCCATGCTTTTTATGTTGAATTAGAGTAGTAATCACCAATTAGTTCATGTGAATAAATGATTTTTATTAAAGTTGGCTAGGAAATAATAGCCATTGGGCATCCAATCCTTGTAGCAGAGAATTTCCTGGAAAAATGTTTTTCCTTTTCTAGGTTAACTGCAACCAGCGCCTTCCCTTGTTCAGACAACTTAGGAGCGAGTTCCCATTCAGTTTATGTAAACTGGAAAAGGTCTGTTTCAAGGGCACGAGAAGTAAAGAAGAGGGGAAAGGAGATGGGCAGATAAAGGTCACATGAGGACCGAGCCCACCTGAGGGTCAGCATGGGGAGCAGGCGCTGCTGCCTCCTGCCTGTACAGAGAACTCAACTCCACACCCAGGAGAGGAGAAGCAGGAACGATGATGGAGTGATGCCCTGGACGCCCTGTTAGTTATACACCAGGCTATTCACTCCAAATTATTCATCACAGGGCATTTTTTCTGTTCGGTAACAGGTAGCATTATATTCACCTCTCCAATTGTCTACGTAGAGAGGTATTATCTCTTTAGGTGCTTGGTTAAGGAAAACTAGAAGAAAATGAGTGTTTTCTACATCTCATTTGCTTTAACAGACAAAAGCACTTTCTCCCTTGCAAAGTCTATACATCCTTTGAGGATCATGGACGTTTTTGCACGTACAAGCAACAGTTTATATAAAATCTTAGGAGATTCATGAATTTCCCACATCATCCATGAATCACAGACCCAAAGTTAAGGGCGAGGTTCACACATTCACCTAAGGAATATGCGTGTTACAACTTGGACGAGGTAGAACGATTGCCTGTGAACACCTCACACGGGAAGCTGTCCTCTATGAGACAGCTCCTTCTACAGAGTGGGCATAGTTATCTCTCATTCAAGGTTTGAAAGAAAATTATAAATGGAAAGTATTTCTACATTTGAAAGGGAAACGAGTATTAAGCCAACATGCAAAATTTCCAGTGACTGACTGTAGATCAATTATAGAGGTGAACTATACTACTGTACTTGGAGTCAGGGTTGGTTTGGGTTTTTATTGGGGGAGCTTGGAGAGAAGGGACGACCCAGCTCTGTGGGTGTCATGCCTGGGGCAGGAGAGTGTAATGGTGCCATTTCAGTTCCATGGTTCTGAAGGAGGGCTGGCTTCCCACACTGGTCAGATGGTTGGGGTGGGTGAGTGTGTGATTTTTGAGAAGTGCACATAAGGGACATTTCATTCATTCAACAAATATTTATTGAAATCTATTGTGGCAGGCCCTGCCCCATGATCTGGAAAGAGAGCAGCATCCAAAGAAAAAAGGTCACTCTCCAGGAAAGAAAAAAAGTCTGTTTGATGTTTTTCCACAGACTTTAAAAGGAAGGTTATGTTTGAAGTACTGAGTGAACGCTACTTTATCAGATTTTCTCATCAGTTACTTGGGGCAAGAGGAACTGGGAACTCACCTGTGTGTCTCCGGGGTTTCAGGGTCTGGGACTATAGAGTTCTTGCTGTAACATTCTCCCATCTCAGGCCAGGCCCAGTGGGATCCCCTCTCCATGGGACACACATCAACTATCCCCATGCCTTGGAGTTTTGGAATCCCTGTTACTACTCTGCTGTCCCTTGTTGCTAGGCAACCACAATGGCCGCAGTAAGGACAGTTAACTTCCCAAAGCAAAAAAAAAATAAATAAAATCTCAGTTACGAAGCCACAAGAACCCCTCAAAACATCTCACAAATCAGATCCAGGCATGAGACCAGAGGTAGAATCATCACACAGTCATCATTTCTGGAAAACCCATTCGAAGTGGAACAGAGGCAGTGGGTTTGTGCTCAAACCAGGACATGTTTACATTCAGAACCATTGCTAAGGCAACAGTCTCACTGCTGTCCGAGAAGAATGCACACCCAGAAATGCAGGCAAGCAGTGGTTTCTGCACAGGCCCCTCATTGTGGTGATCTGCTTTTCCCGGGGTACACAGGCTCCAGACACGAGGCCCCACTTAGCCATAGTCTAATTCAAGCTCCTTTTGCAACACAGGGTCACAGAGCTGATACGTTACGCTGGTTAGCTGGTGTTCTGCTCACTCTGTAGCCACCGCTCCTTCCAACCTACTTATACAGCCTATACCAAAATAAATTAGGTGGATGAAACAATAATTTTTCTAGTCATAAAATTTGTGTCTAGGATACAGATCAAATCACTGCAACAATAGCAGGAGTGATTAGTTGGGACTTACCAATTAAAAAGTGTAATTAGCATTTACTTCCTCAATATAACTTTAAATCATACAACCTCTTGGTTAAAAAACCCTATGAATGCCAGGCGTGGTGGCGCACGCTTGTAATTTCAGTCCTTGGGAGGCTGAGACAGGAGGATCGCAGGTTCTCGGCCAGCCTCAGCTACTTAGTGAGGCCCTCCGCAACTTAGTGAGACCCTGTTTCAAAATAAAAAATAAAAAATAGGGCTGGGGGTGTAGCTCAGAGGTAGAATGCCCCGGGTTCAATCCCTAGTACCGCAAAAAAAAAAAAAACCCTATGAATAAAATGAAGAATTATTGAGTAGTTCTGAGTAGAAAAGTTAACACTACCTGGGTAGGTGTGAAAAAACAAGGGTTGACCTATTGGCCTTTCATCTAGTTAACGGCCTATGGAAGATCAGAAAATCATCTTATTTCTCCACTTAGTTTTCTTATTTTTAAAAGAATAACTTTAACTATTTCTGTCATTTCTTCCAGATCGAACGTTCAGTTCTGTTTCCTTAGCCTATCATGTTATAAACTCAGAGTGGATCCTGCCTTACTGCATTTCAGAGTAATGTGCAGGCGTTCGCCATGTAGCCGGCTCATGATATTTTATGAGAGGAAGGTTATCTCAATAATGGCTGGTGAAAGGCACTGTAGGCACTACTTATTTATAATGATTATTAATCTTATCGTACATCTCACGGACCAAAAAAACAGGCAGAGAGATATGACTGGCACAAAAACAGACTTTTTAAAGTCCTTGAAGAAACACAGCGACTTCTCCGTTCTCACTCCTCTTTGAAGGAATATTCCATGGGAAGGGTTTCAGGCAATGGATAAGAGCTTTCCAGGTTTATTGTATATTAGGCTGCAGAATTCTAGACTGGACGGGCTAACAGATGAAATTAATGGCATTGCTTTTTTCTGATTAAGAAAAGTACTTGTGAATGAAAATCACTCATATGATCTTATTTTTGAAAGTTGAACTAAATGCTAAGAAAACTACACTTTTTCTAAGTCTAAAGGATAAAAAGGGACATTATAACAATACTTCTAGAAAGATATGCAAGTCATTGGAAGTGCCGCCATTAATATTCTTTTTTTTTTTTTTTGCGGTACTGGGGATTGAACCCAGGGGCATTCTACCTCCGAGCTACACCCCCTGCCCTATTTTTTATTCTTTATTTTGAAACAGGGTCTCACTAAGTTGCGGAGGGCCTCACTAAGTAGCTGAGGCTGGCCGAGAACCTGTGATCCTCCTGTCTCAGCCTCCCAAGTACTGGGATTACAAGCATGCTCCACCACACCCGGCTGCCATTAACATTCTTTAACCTGGAAAAACACTGTAAGCGCATAGTGGCTCCTATAAACTATTGCATACAATTAAAAATCTTACCTCGTAACCTGTCAAATATGTATTTTTTCTTAGAATCAGAAGTCACATATGTGGGAGTGACAAGGATGAGGCCTAAGGAGTATGCATATTTTATGTGCTTAGCTGGTAATGCTTATCAGGATGCCTTATCAAACTCAGATGAGTGAGTAGCAACAGCACCAGAAAGGAGGATCGGAGGAAAAACACAGCGATGAGAAAAGAGGAAGACAGGAATGAGAAAATTCACAATGCAGTGGTGTAGCGAAAGCTGCGGTGAAGGTCTTTGACATATACTTGGTTCATCTGTCAGTTATCTTTCATCTGTTTATTACTTTAGTCTCACACATATTTACTGAAAAGGCTGCTGTGTGCTAGGCATGGTATTAGCCATGCAAAAAATCAACACCATTCCAGCCCCAGGGGGGCGATCTTTCCATCAGGTCAACATTCTAGTAGCCATTGGTGTCCCATGGGAATAAAATGAGACATTAAGCAGGTCTTGGATTTCCAAAAGGCTCTTCTAACCCAGCAGATCCCAAGCACTGAAAAATAGATAAAAGCAAACAGAACCACCTCCCAGGTGTTCCTCCTGTGGAGGCACAGTCCTATGAAGACAGTGGCCATCTTTCATAGAGCTGACATGCAGAAGTAACCCATGTTCTCATTGTGAGAAACACAAGGTGACTGTCCCTCTGTCTGAGAGCCCGAATATGTCTGTGCTACAGGCGTACAAGAGGAGAGGGGAAAGGGGATAGAAAAACCAAAGTAGTGTTGCGCAAACAGGTGCAGATTGGTCCATGAACCATGACAACCAAAACATCTTTCAACTGATTGCAAAGGCTTTCTTTCTGTTTCCCTCAAGAATTAGCTAGCCAGGCGTGGTGGTGTATGTCTGTAATCCCAGTACTTGGGAGACTGAGATAAGAGGATCGCAGGTTCAAGGACAGCCTCAACAAGTAGTGAGACTCTCATCAACCTAGCAAGACTCTGTTTCAAAATAAAAGGAAATAGGGCTGGGGTGTAGCTTGGAGGTAGATTGCCCCTGGGTTCCATCCCTAGTACCATAAAAAAAAAAAGAAAAAAGAATTAGCTAGCTCCCTTGTCATTGTTTTTTTCTTCCTCTTCCCTGTGTTGCTGATTGCTTGACACAGTGGGACTAATTATCTGCAGGCTTCCAACCTGTTTTAATAGAGAGGAATGTTTATCCATGTGAGTAGAGAGAATTGTCTACCCCCTTGGTCCTAAAGTCTTTCCCTGGGAAATGCAGGGATGAAACTGAGCGCTTTTCATTACAGAGCAGGCAAGAAAACTCTTCATTTATGGCAGGGAATGACCATCCTTCTCCCTTCTTACTCTTCTTTACTGCAGTGAGCATTATCATTGGAGATGCCCAGCAGTATTTGATCTCCCTGTGAGAAGTGCCTCTCCCCTTCTATTTAGCTTTGGAAGGGAAGTAAATCAGGGACCTAGCCCCACCACATGACTGAAGGGGGAACATCTGTCCAGGCAAAGGACCATATGGCATCTGACTGAGGCTATTCAGCAACTGGATCCTGGAACGTTGAATCTCAAGTTGTTGAGAGAGTTGAAGTTCTAGGCATCCGTGCATTTGTTTGTTTATCTCTCAAGTGGCAGGCACTCTTCTGGCTGCTAGTGTGTCACAGCTAAGTAAGACAAAGTTGCTCTTATGAATCCCATACTCTACTTGGTAAAGACAATCAGACAAATACAGAGGGTCATTAGAGACAGGGACAAGTGGTATGAAGAAAATAAAACAACGCAAGGAAACCAGGACCGTGGGTGCACACAGAGCTGAAACATGAAGGAACCAGGCTTGGAACACTTGCAGGGAAGTGCTCCAGCCAGTGATCCAGTTCCGTCACCATAAAAACGTGCCATCAAAAGACAAACCAACTTCTCTTGACCTCATGCCTTCCTGCGCTGCCCTTCACAGAAAAGTTCTTCAAAATAGTAACTTTTTTTTCCCAGTCTCTCTTCCATCTTCTCCAATCAAATACTCATGGACTCTACTGAAAAGTCCTTCGTGTTGTCACCTCCCTTGTACAGCAGCATTCCGACCCGACTTTTCCTATTTCTAGTACTGCTTCTTAGACTCTGGAATGTTCCTGGTTTCTGAGCATTCCTAACCTTAACCTCTGCTGATTCTGTGAGTTCCAGTACACTGCCAATTAATTCTTTGTGTGTGTGTGTGTGTGTGTGTGTGTGTGTGTGTGTTTTCCCTTAGCCGGAATTATTTTTTATTGCTTTCAACCAATAAAATCCTAATTCTCACACTTCTGTCTCTCATATTATTGCTCATCTCTACACAGGAAACAATGACTCAACGTATAGCACAATCTTCATTCATTCTTTGGCTTACGGTCATTGTTTTCCTTAAAATGTTACAACTGGATTCCTGAGTACATATTTATGTTTTCTCCGATGATTGACTCGCTTTTCTTTTATAGTCTTCACTTCTTGAGAGGGGATCACTCATTCGAGAACATTTATTATTATCTATAGGCCCATCACAGTGCAAGATATTAGAGACTGGCATAATTTAAAACTTTCATGGCTCCAAGACGTATTTGTTAGACTGGTACAGTTGCTGAGAAATTTCTCTTTCCAATTGTTTCTGCTGCTAATTTACTTAAAAATATTCTTCATGCCTTTTCTAATGCTCTGCTACTGTAGGCTCTGTACAAATTATGTCCTTTATTCCCTAATTATTGCCTCTAATAAATTTCTTAAAGATTCATTAGCTGGAAAATTGAATATAATTTCTCCAAATATTAGATTCTCATTTATTTAATACCTTTCATCTACTTTCAATAGAGATTCTAGTGTCAAATAATTAAAAACAAACTAGGTACCATTAGGGAGTCCTAAGAAGCCATTTTTCAGAAAAGTCATCTTCTCAGCCAGACTATTCTCACAGCTCACAGCTAAATGGATGAAGATGCTTTAATGGATATTGTGTTATGAAGGATACTTTCGTTTATAAGTAACATAAAAAAAACAACTCCTAGCAGTTAACTCATAAGGAAATTTGCTGGCTCATGGCTAGAAGGAGCGGAAGTTAAAGGTGCTTTGAGGTTAATCATTGCTATTATTGTTGTAGAGTATCTTTCCATTATGCTTTGCTTCCAGAAACACCGATGTCTTCTATCCTCATGGGCATAGAATGGCTGCCAGCATAAACTGGGACTACAAGTGATTTTGTTCATAACCCAAGATGGAGAAGGAGCTGCCTTGCGTTCCATAACCTTAGAACAAAAGTCCTATGTTTTATGCTAACTGGATGAGCTTAAATAGCTAGGTCACTGCTTGGCTTCAATATGAAATGTATGCTCATCCCAAACCAATCATTGCAAAAATGGGAAAGGATCCATTAGAACCCATTCTTGGAACTGCCAGAGGGATCAATTTCCTTCAAATTCTATGGATACTACACAGCGGAGTAGAGTGAAATATATTTGGAGACTATAACACCATCCAGGGCAGGCAAACATTTGCATATAACCTGCATATAATTCACATATATTTTTTATTTGATCATTTAATCAAAGAAGTAAGTTATAATGATTATATCATACTAATATAGAATATTTTGATATATCATTTTTTTCATATGAGCTAGACTAGGAAACTATTTAATAACATTAATTTACCATTACACTGATTTCTGTCTCTACATTTCTATGCTTTCTTTTAAACACTTTTTATTGATACATTATTATTATACGTAACTGTGGGATTCATCAGGATGTATTTGTACATGCAGATAACATAGACTGTGGTCATTTTCATTCCCCAGTGCCTGCCTTTTCCTTCCCCTCCTCCCTTTTCCTGGTCCCCTTTTATTTTCAAGAGATCCCCCACCCACACCCACACTTTTTTTTCTCTCTCTATCTTCCACATATGAGAGGGGAATAAAAAAAAAACAACCCCTGCCTTTCTGAGACTGGCTTATTTGGCTTAACATAATGCTTTCAAGTTCCATCCGTTTTCCTGCAAATGACATAATTTTGTTCTTCTTTATGACTGAATAAAACTCCAATGGCATCATATACCAGTACAGAAAGCAAAAAATTACTGAAAAGCTGCAGAGAACACTTAAAATTTTGATCTGAGGAATAATTTAAGAATCAGTCTTAGACAAAACTATGAAATTAATAAACAGTAATTACCTATTAGTGGTTTATATATAATTAATTTTTGAAATGTAATATATTACAGTACTCTGCTCACTTATTCATTATGTTACAAATCACTAATTACATTACTAATCACCTTGTAGTTGTAGATTGCGAGTTATTTTGAAATGTTTATGTCTATTGATGTATTTATTTATTTAACTTAGAAAGGATAACCATATTAATTTATCCTCTAAAATGTTAAATCTTCATCTTTATCTTGATAGAAGCAGCAATAAAACAAAAATATCTTGATCCAGCTCTAAAATTCACTGAATCTTCCTTCAGATTTCAATGTAGTTCATTTCATTGATTATTTCTTTATCTTTCAGCCATATTTTCATATTTCGTTAATTCTTACTGTGTGCCAGGAACTCTGTGAAGCAGTGTGTGTGTGTGTGTGTGTGTGTGTGTGTGTGTGTGGTGTATGTGTGTTTGTTTGCACAAGAAATTTGAGAGGTTTCTGCAACCCAAAAGCATATAGAACAAGGAAAGAGATGTTGAAGATTCTGGGTTGGGGGAAAAAATTAGAGAGAACAGAGAGGTGGTAAAGGTGCACATATTTCTCTTACAAAAGAGCTAATGTCAGGCCACTGAGTAGCAGGAGAAGAATTCTCAGCTCTGAACACCAGCGTCTGACACGAACGACCAGCCACACCTTTGACATAGAAGTCAACATCTTCATCAATGTCCTTCACCAAGACAACACCACTTCAGTACTTAGTGGGAATCTGAGTTAGAAGTAAATGACAGGTAAAAGAGACAACCAGTACCATCATACTACTCAACGCAGGGCATGTCTCACCATTCTACAAGTATTGTCCATCATGAGTTAACAGTGAGCTTAATGTGGCATGACAGGGAGAAACATCCTTCCTGGAACCTGTTCGTTCAGCACCTGATGGTATTTGCCTCCTAGACAACATAGAGAAATCATTGAAAAATAATGTCTTTTTAAACCACTCAAAAAGTACTGAGAAAGATTGTCTTTGTAGTATTAATTTGGAGGAGGAAATAAATTAGTAACTGCAATCTAATGAGAAGAGAGAAAAATTTGATTTGGGAAAAGTTTAATATGCGACCGTTTAAAAGAAAAAAATCATTTTTTGAACAGATCAACTCAAAATAGGCAGTTTTGTCAGAGTTCTTGATGTTAATGAGGAACACCTGACCTATATCACACGGAGGAAAATGCTCGCAATCTACCTGACACAGCTCAACCAGTGATTCATTGCTTTGTCCTTGCAAGATGTTGATTATTATTTTATTATTCTATGAGAAGGTTTGTAAGATGTTTCCTGAATCCCAAAGCAACTCCATTAAAACACCAGAAAGTGGTGAGACAGAGCTACCCACCTACTTTCAACGTATCATACTTGTTATTTATTACAAAGGATTATTTCGGCCATCCTGACTTGCATTAGCAAAAGAAATGACATGAATAACAAATCCCAAAGATTGAGTAAAAATTACAGGTAAAGGAGAGTAAACACTTCAAGAGAATGAAAGATGAAAAGCATGATAAAGTGCCCTAACCAATCTCATTCTGAATTTTTAATCACAATTAATAAACCACTATATGCTTCCTTCTGAGTGTTCTGGTAAAAACACAATAGCGGTTGAATTTAATTTTTAAATTTTAGTTACTAAATAATTCTCTGGCAAACTATACTATAAATATGGAAATTATAAATTTAAAACTGTAAAGAAATAGTCATATTGCCAGGTCTCCTTCAGAACCCTATGGTTTCTATGATAAAAGTGCCACCTGCAATATTATAAGAATTTGCTATTTGTAATTTATAGGACAACGGTGCCCAGCCTTCCAGGAACCATTTCTCAACCTGTGCTGCTAGAAACAGACAATAAACAAAAACTTAGCAATAAAATACCTTCCTTGTTACAAGAAAATTATTGATAATCATAAGACAACTTTGCCAAGAGAAAACCATTCTCTATTTAGCAGACATCAGCTGCCCCTTTAATCAAGAGACCATTCAATACAAGGGAGGCTTCCTGAGGCTGCTCCAAAAACAAATGTATCCTCATGATAGAAACGTTCCCAAAATAAGCTGTCATGTTTCGCTTCTCTCCGCGGGTATATTGAATTTCCTGAATGATCCGGCTGTCCTTTTACACATGGTAGATGCACCAGATCCTCAACCAAACAAAACTGCCAGCCTAGGCTGTTTCTCTACCACTATGGGAACGGCCTTCATTTGGCTCTGGATTTACCTAACGACATTGAGACCGACAACAAGCAAATCTCACACTGAGGCATCATGGACAATGGATTACCAAAATCCCATACATAGTTCAAGAATAAAACGAAGCAAACAGACAGGCTCCACTAGTAGAATTCTGGAGACACATGGGAGATCAAACATTGCAAATGAAAGTAGTGAATCAGTGGAATTACTATCATGAACAATATGTACATGTGAGAATAAACCAACATCATTCTTGGTACTTCATATGGGTAGGGGGAGGCGGGAGGGGACACTAAGCATGTATGTTAACATCAAATTGATATTCACTGTGATGTGAGACTCCAAAGCACCAATAAAAGCACAAAAAAATTGCAAATGAAATGGTGACCTAGGTTCTCTTAGGTAGACAGCTTTTCCTTGAAGCGAGTTACTTCCCTGCTTAATTTACAACTTCAGAAATTAAATTTTAAAGGTTGTCTGATAGCTAAGCTACATTTCCCCGAGACTTTTTAAACCTTTTGAAACTGATCTTTAAACATAGATTCAGAAGGCGCCATGATTATTTTTTTATTAGCAGAAATGTCAAATTTTCCTGGCAGGGGAGTCTTTAGTATATTAACCATTTTTTAAAAAAATTATCTTGCACTACTATATTACATTAATTTTAATACAATATTGAGTACAGAAGGGAAGCTAAGTATTTAGTGGTAAATTTACCACCCGACTGATTCACTTTAAGATTCAAATGCCCCTGTACTCCCATTAGATCTTGATATGCTGGGAAAATGAATGCTTTGTAGAAATTTCTCAGAGATGCTTATTGAAAATAGAAAGGTTAATATGAAGTGTTTTGAAAAAAAATCCTTATGTTTTCTGGTTCTTTGGTACATGTTAATTAATCAAATTTAGGCCGGGCGTGGTGGTGCACGCTTGTAATCCTAGTGCTTTGGGAGGCGGAGACTGGAGGATCCCAGTTCGCGGCCAGCTTCAGCTCTCTCTCTCTCTCTCTCTCTCTCTCTCTCTCTCTTCCTCTCTCTCCCTCTCTCTCTCTCCTTAGTGAGGCCCTCCGCAACCTTGTGAGACCCGGTTTCAAAATAAAAGTATAAAAAATAGGGCCAGGGGCGTAGCGCGGAGGTAGAACGCCCCTGCGTTCAATCCCCGGTACCACAAAACAAAACAAAACAAATTTAGTAACTTGATATTACCAACTGGCATTAGGGTCAATGGTATTCCAGTGACAGTTTATTCACTGTATAACAAAACTGCTAGGAATAGCATAGTTAATAAGCCCAGGTTAAAAATGGTTTTATTGACAAACATTTGGGCCTATGATAAATTGCAGATGGCATTAAACACCAAATTTTATATTAGGTACTTCTTTCAAAATCACCATATGTAAATTTGAATTTAAATAATAGGTAAATTAAGGATTGGATTAATTTGCAATATCAAATGTTTATTCACTTCATTAAACATGTTTAAACATTTTAAAGGGAGGTCTATGTGCCCCTTTATTTATATGAAGTTTGGTACATGTAAGGATTTGGGCAGAAAACAAATAAATAGCTTTCATCAGATTTTCAAAAGAATGTATGTTTTAATAAAGTTTAAAAATAATTCCGCCATATAGAATTCTAATTTTTCTAGTGTAATACCCAGCCCTCATCATCAAATATAATTTGATTTTCAAAGTATTGACTTAGTCTGTCAGGAAAACACCTATTTTGCAAAAGAAAGTATTAAAAAGGATGGTATAAAATAAGAAATATACATGTGTGTTTAACTGTGAGTCAGAACCTGAATGCAGTCAGGATCATAGGAATATCATTAAAATATATTGCTACACCTACATTTTAATATATAATGTATGAGTACATGGGAGATAGCAATATAAGCAAAGCTACCGTTTATTGAGCTCTTCGTATGCAGTGCCAGACTTAGTGTTCTATATTATTTCATTTAGTTCTTATACTTCTGGCGACAATTGTTATTATTGCCTTTTTCTATGAAGGACTTACATAAAATAATTTCCCCAAGATCCCAAAGCTAGTAACTAAAGGAACTAAGCATTCAAATACATTTGTTTTAAAACTAAAATTTGCACTAGAGAAATGAAGATCCAAAGCTTTAGTGGTGCTTATCAGTGGCAGAGTTACCTTTCTGCTCTAGCATCTGTGTTTGGACAAGCATGTCATGCTGCTTCCCTAGGAGTGTTCTGCAATTTATGCACACATGAAGCAATAAAAATCACAAGTGTAAGGTGTAGAACAACTTATTTTACACTTTCAATCTCGATGGATTTCAAAACAACCTGGTGAGATTGTCAGGAATGAGGAAACTGAGGTTTTAAAGGGATTTGACTTGCTCACATAGGGGGCAATTCTGGGAAAAATCCAAGTGTTCTGATTCCAAGTGATGGCTTCTCTCCTAATCACACTGCATGGCATATCTGTTCATTCAGAAAAGCTTCAAATGGAGAAGGTAGAGGTGAAACCTCCAGTTGTCTATCCTTAAATATTAATCGCTCATCAAGGAATATGCTGGAAGGCAGTTCTCTTAGGTTATATTATCACCTTACTATCGATAAAATGCTCTGTGAATGGGGACTGGAATTGCTCTACCTGGGTCAGTCCCCATCTTCTCGCTGGGATGTGAATTCTGTTAGTTTGCACTGGAGAGTTTCCCCCTCTGTACTCTTGAAAGTAAACTAATCTCTGGATTAGTCTGGAAGTAGGTCTATCGCTCCACACTTCCATGGGAGGCAGCATATGTTTAAATGTATTTGAATTGCCAAAGCCAGGAATGCTCTTGGCAATTAGCATGGATTTTGGGGCTTCTCTTAATTCACCAAAATACAATGGAGTGCCTATTTAGTTCAAGTGCCCATTTCTTGCTTGAGTTATTTGCTTTTTTAGTGTTAAGTCTTTTAAGTTTTTTGTATATTCTAGATATTAGTCCTCTGTCAGAGGAATAAGCTGGCAAAGGTCTTCTCCCATTCTGTAGGCTTGCTCTTTAGACTTTTGGTGGTTTCTTTGCTGAATAGAAATGTTTTAATTTAATGCCATCCCATTTATTAATTCTTGCTTAAATTTCCTGACCTTTGGGGGTCTTATTGAGGAAGTTTCTACCTGTGCCTATATGTTGAAGTGTTGGCTCTATGCCCTCCTCTGGTAATTTCAAAGTCTCTGGTCTAATTTCCAGATCTTTGATCCACCTTGAGTTGACTCTTATGCAGTGTGAGAGGTTGGAGTTTAATTCCATTTTTCTACAAATGAATAACCAGTTTTCCCAACACCATTTGTTGAAAAGGCTATTTTTTCTCCAACATATGTTTTTTGGCACTTTTGTCAAAAATTGGCTGTAAGTTTGTGGATTTGTGTCTGTATCTTCTATTCTGTAAATATATGAAAAAATGTTCAACATCATTAGAAATCAGGAAGATGCAAATCAAAAGTACACTGAGATTCCATCTAACCCCATTTAGAATGGCAATCATCAAGAATTCAAACAACAATAAATACTAGTGAGAGTGTGGGGAAATAGGAACTCTTATACACAGTTGGTAGGATTGTAAATTAGTGCAGCTGCTATGCAGATCAGTGTGGAAATCCCTCAGAAAACTGGGAATGGATCCACCATATGATCTAGCTATACCACTCCTGGGTATATTTCCAAAGGGACTGAAATCAGAGTATTATAGTGATACATGCATATCCATGTTTATAGCAGCACGATTTACAATAGATAAATCATGGAATCAATCTAGGTGTCCATCAACAGATGAATAGATTACAAAATTATGGGATATACACACAATGGAATTCTACTCAGCAATATAGAAGAACAAAATTATGTCATTTGCAAGAAAATGGATGGACCTGGAGAACATTCTGTTAAGTGAGATTAGCCAGTCACAGAAAGTGAAGGGTCAAATGTTCTGTCTCATATATGGAAGCTAGGGAGTAATTGGGACACACAGAAAGTGAGAAATATTTAAATGACAAATGGTAAAAAAATACTTTTCAATAAAATAATAAAAGAAAATAATGTCTAAGAGCTATTTTAATAACCTTACCTCAAAATAGTTTTCAAAATTCAAAAAAGACAGCTAAAGATATGTAATACTGTATAAAAAGAAATTTAAATTAAAACAATATATTTCCTTCATGTGTCAAGTTGGAAAACATTAAATATTTAACTGCAACACCCCTTCCTGGCAAGGATGAACAGGTACTTTACAATCTACTTGTGAAGTTAAACATCTCTGAGATCATTGTGGCAGTGTCAAGGTTTGCATACCCTTTGACATCAACAGTACTTCTAGAAAACGTATTCATTTATTTATTTTGCAGAAATAATTATTCCAAACTTCAAAGACTGATGTACCAGGATGTTCAACGAAGTAATATGCATACTGTTAGAAAAACTGAACATCATTTAGTAGTCCTTCAGGAAAGTTTGTCTAAATAAAGCAATACTACAATAAGCACAACATATCTCACAGGTCTTAAAATGACCATTCATATTTATATTTATAATTAGAAAATATGTAAAAGATACATTTTTAAATGGGAAGGGAAACTATAAAAACTGTGTGGCATCATCGATGTAGAACAGCATGTGTATGTGCTGGTGTGCTATCCAAGTTTACAGAGGAAAATGTCTGACAGTTCTCTATCTAAATATTCATAGTGATTCTCTTTGAGTTGCAGGATCATGAACAATCTTTTTTCTTCTTCATATTCTTCTGCATTTTTCAATTTTTTACCTTGAGTATATTCACATTTTATAATATTAAAAAGCAATAAAGCTTTTTCCAAAATAATCTTTAAAACAATTTCCTCCTACACTCTCATATTTGAATGTTTTAAGCTCTCATCATATCTGTTTATTGGAACAGCATAATATTATAAGATCCTTTCATGCTAAATGCTTTAGCTGCTTCTATTGATAAATGGATAAGTTCCAAGTCTTCTTGGCAAATAATACTGACTTTAATAAAAAACAAAACAAAACCCCCAGATTCTATAAACATACAAATATCATCAATCAAAAGGGAACTGGAAAATAACTGTCAGGTTTCTTTTTAACTTGGTTTATTCTGGAAGAATAACTCACTGAGGGGCCAGCACTGAAGATTTTGATTGCTTAAGTAAGAAAATAAATCTTTGGCTGTCATATATAATCATTTGCTCATTATTTATTCTTCAGGCCCTCATTTTTGAGCATCCACAATGTGCTAACATCAGGCTAAGTGCTGGCAATACAACAGTAAATCAGAGATACACTGTGCCTGCTCCTGCAGCCTTGTGAAGGCGAATCAGAGCATCTCATGGTTGGAGATGTCTCCAAGATTATAGGCAGAATGCCCCAACCTCCAAATCACCATTCAGAGAAGCAGATTGTCACCTTTCCTTTTTCCACCTGTATTGTTTGACAGCCCACACAAATTCATGTCTCTGTCCTGTGCCGGGCAGAATTCTAACACAGGATAGCCCTCACAGCCTTAGTCCCCTGGTGTGACCTCCCTGATCATGTTATGTTATATGGCAAAGGGGGAGTGCAGATATAGTTAAGGTTACTAATCAATTGACCTTAAGAAAGGGAAATTTTATGGATGGTCTAACCTAATTACAGGAGCTCTCTAAAAGCAGAGTTTCCTGCCAATGGTAACAGAAAAAAAGCCAGATAAATTCAAATGTAAAAAGGATTGGATATGAAGGAGGTTCTCCAAGAGCCTGAGGGCATTCTCTAGGAGCTGAAAGCAATTCCCAGATGACAGCCAGAAAAAAGAGTAGGGGACTCAGTCCTACAACCACAAGGAACTGAATTCTGCCCATAAGCTGGAATGAGCTTAGAAGAGGACCCTGAGCACCAGATGAGAATTCAGTGAGTCAACAGCTTTATTTCAGCCTTCAGCAGAGAACTGTCATACTGTCTCAAACTTCTGGCCTGCATAACTATGAGTTAATAAACCGATGTTATTTTAAGCTACCAAGTTTTTAGTAATTTGTTATGCAGCAATAGAAAAGTAATGCATATTCTTTTTCATTTGTAAATCACTCCTGAGGATGAATTATCATGCTACAGTAAAACTGGAGCTAATATGCATGGATTGCAACTGCCCTTCTTATTATTTGGTTTGGGAAATTGATGTCCAAGGTGTCTAGCCATATTGACCTTTTTTAATGAATTTATTTTTTATTTTGAAACAATCGCACACTTCTAGAAAACCTGGAGGTATAGCACACAAGTTTTTCTTTTGAATCATTTGGGTGCATAAGATCACTAATATGACACAACATTGTCCCCAAATACTTAAGTGAATTTTTTATAAACAAGGGAATTCCCTTATGTAGGTATAATCTAGCCATTAAATTCAGGAATTTAACACCAGTTTATCTCTGACCCCATTCAAATTTTATAAAGGATCTAAATAATTTCCTTTATTGCCTAAGATCTGGTTCGGAGCCATGTGTTAAGTTTAGTTATCATGTCTGTTTAGTCTCCATTGACCTGGAACAATTTCTCATTCTCTTTGAAGATTACAGGCCAATTATTCTGAAGAATAGGCCTCAATTTAGATTCTTCTAATTTTTCTTCATGATAGTTGGGCACTTTTATAGGAATAGTAGCAAAAATGATGCTGTGTTCTTCTCATTGATTGCTATCAAATAGTACCCAATTTCAATTTGTACCAATATTAATGATGGTAACGTTGACCACTTAAGATGGTGTCTGCCAGGACTCTCCATGGTATTCTTTTTGCTTAATTAACAACTATTTAGTAGGAAGAAAATTTGAGGCTATGGATACCTCATCTGTCACCAAACTTTAAATTTATTCATGTATAAAAATTATATCAGTATAGACTCATGGTTTCCTATTTTATTCAATGCTTTATAATCTGTTATTATAATTTCTTTTGATACTCAACTTTTCAGAGATTCTGCCAAAAGGAACCCCTCCAAGCTGGATTTGCTTCAGTGTTATTTTGACAAGTTCCAAGTCCCTCTCTTCTTTTAGCACTGCCTTACTTTCTGATGCAACAAGATCTCCTAGGGGATTTGGCCTTTTCTCTAGGTAGTCCTATTTCTTTTTAGTGAAAAATGATATTTAGAAACCAAGAGCTGGACACTTGGTTAACTTATCGCTTGTATAGTATCACGGT
>PVJS01010991.1:0-5000 GCA_004027185.1 Glis glis
CCCTGGTACCGAAAAAAAAAAAAAAAAAAAAAGTCAAAACCATAGTGAAATAATGGGTGGCCATGCAGGGTGGTCACTGGCCGGCACAATCGTAAGCGCCCACCTGCCTCATATCACCTGGGTCTTGCCCTACAAACTGCCCTAGAGACCCAGGCTCAGAGGGGTGGCTACTGTCCAAGGTCACATCGCATGGAGGTGGCCCAGCAGGGCATGGGGATCTGATCTTGCTCCCCTCTCCTCTCTCTCACTACTGACCTGTGAGATCCTGGGGAATGTAGCTCGTGATTGCCATCTCTGACCAGTACCAGCCAGGCTACTGAGACCCGGGGCTCAGCCTGGAGAAGAGGAGGGTGGCCTCTGCTTACTGGACTCCATGGAGAACAGGCTCCTGGACTGGGCACGAGGAGCCTCAGTTCTGGCCTGGATTCACTTTTCTGGGTGACTTTGGACAGGCTACCTTCCCTCTCTGGTCTCAGTCTCTCTATCTATAAAATGGAAGCATCGGAGCCCAGGACATGTTCTATGGTTTTCTAGGTTAATTCTGTGGTCTCTGCTCCTGGTGCGGGCAGCCAACTCCCCACACATCCTGTCTTTCCCTAAGCCTAATTCTCCCGAGCCTCCAACAGTCAGCCCATGCCTGGAACATTCTCCTCTCATCCCCAGAAATAAGAGGGTATGTACTTCTGGGATTCTCAATCCAGGCGAGGCTCACTCCTGGGGATCTGCACCATGACAGAGGAACATGAATAAGTGGATACAAATATTCCTCTTACCCATGGCAAATATAAAATATAAATGCTTTGAAAATTAAAACCAAGATATCTCTATCTATCTAATCTTTTTTTTTTTTGAACACCAGAGTTTAAAAGGATTTTTCACTTGACCCAGACTTTTTGGTCTCTCCCTCTTTGCCCTCCAGGTCTTCCATATGAAAACATTTAAGATTGAGTGGTAAGAGAAAGATTCTTTGGAAGCATAGGGATAGGGACTCCTTTCCATCTCTACTACTTAGCAATTGCAAAACCTTGAACACATTACTTCACTTCTCTTGTGGTTGCATTAAGTCTACAGGTCAATTTGGAGATAATTAACATCTCAACATGATTGAGTCTTCCAATCCATGTACATGGTACATCTCTTCATTTATTTAGTCTTCTTTGATTTCTTTCATCTTTTTTTGTAGTTTCAACATATAGATTCTGTACTTTTATATGATTTAATGTAAGGGTTTCTAATTTTTAGAGCTATTGTAAATGGTACTGTTGTAAAAATTAGAATTTTTAGGTGTTCATTGTACTCTATAGAGATCTTTGCATGATGATCTTATATTCTAGGAACCTTGCTAGATCTTCATAGTTCTAGGAGCTATTTTCACAGATTCCTTGGGATTTTCTACATAGATGATGATGTCATCTGGCAGTAGGGGCACTTTTATTTAGTCCTTTCCAATCTATATGTTTTAATATTTTTTGCCTGACTGCACCAGCTGGGGATTTTATTATAATATGAATAACAACAGTGAGGTCGTGAGGGTGGACAACCTTGCTTGTTCCCCAGCTTAGCCAAAATGCATTGTGTTTTCATTGTAAATTTCATTGCTAGCTGTAAATTTACTGTAGATGCCCTTTACCAGTTAGGTTACTTTCTATTCCTAGTTAGCTGAGAGCTAAAAAACATTATTTACTTATTTATGCATCATGAGCAGATATTTAATAAATTTTTATTTGTCAAATGTCTTTTCTGTATCTATTGATGTATGATCATGGTTTTTTCTTTTTATTCTTTAGTATGTTGGTGTGATGGATTACAGTGGTTCATTCTCAAATTCAATCAGTTCTTGCATTATTGGAATAAACAAACTTGGCCATGATCTATTATTTGTATTATATATTCTTGGACTTGATTTGCTAATGTTTTGTTGAGGAAGTTTGCATTTATACTCATGAGGAACATAATGTTTGGTTTTCTTTTCTTTCTTTTTGGTACTGGGGATTGGACCCAGGGGCATTCTATTTCTGAGCTACACTCCCAGCCCTATTTTATTCTTTATTTTGAAACAGGGTCTCACTAAGTTGCTGAGGCTGGCTGCGAATCTGCCATCCTCCTTTCTCAGCCTCCCAAGTATTAGGATTACAAGCATGTGCACCACGCCTGGCTCTCAGTTTTCTTTTCTTATTTGATCTTTGGTTTTGTTATTATGATAATGCTGATCTCAGAATATATGTTGGGAAGCGTTCCTTCCTCTTCCACAGTCTGGAAGAAAGACATTGTGTTAGAATTGGTATTATTATGTCCCTTAGATGTTGGTAGAATTCATCAGTGAAACCATCTTTTCCTGGAATTTCCTTTCTTGGAAGGTTTTATACTAGAAATTTAATTTCTTAATCGATAATGGGCTGCTCAGGCCATCAATGTCATTCTGAATGCACTTGGATAGTTTGTTTCTTTCAAGGAATTGGGTCATTTCATCAGAATTGTTCCTAGTATTCATTTATTTCCATTTTAATGTGTGTGGAGCCAATATCCGTGAGTTCATCTCTGATATTGGTGATTTGTGTCTTCTCTTTTTTTCTTGTTCAGTCTGAGCAGAGTTTATCAATTTTATTGATTTCTTGCTTTTCTCTGTTGTTTTTCCTGCATTCAATGCCAGTGATTTTTGCTCTTACCTTTATTAGTTCCTTCCTCCTGCTCTGTTTCGGTTCGTTTTGCTCTTCATTTTTCTACTTTCTTAACATCAAAGTTTAGATTACTGGTTTGAGGTTTTTCTTCCCCCCCCATAAGCATTTAACATAGTGTTTTCCTACACACACAACTTTAGCTACAGCCCATGAATTTCAATTTTACTTTTCATTAAGTTAAAATATTTTTCTGATTTACCTTTAGATTTATTTTTTTAATCTATTGCTTATTAAGAAGTGTGTTGTTAAATTTCCCAGTGTTTGGGTATCTGCATATATCTTTCTGTTACTGATTTATAGTTTAGTCTAATCATGGTCAAAGACTATACTTTATATGATTTCAGTTCTTTTAAATGCATTACTTTGTTTTATGACCCAGGATACAGCTTATCTTGGTGAATGTCCCTTGTGCACTTAAAATGAATGTGTTTTCTGCTGTTGTTGGGTCCAGTGTTATTCTCAATGACTATTAGGTCAAGTTGGTTGGTAGTGTTGCTGAGAGATGTCTTCATTGATTTTGTTTATGTGTTCTTTCAATTACAGGGAGAGGGGTGTGCAAGTCTCCAACTATAACTGTGATTTTGTGATGTTTCATAGTTGTGATGATGCATAGTTAGAGCTTGTTAGCCAGAGTAAGTTATTAGCTAGAGTGACCATACTTATTACTCAGAATGACCTCAAACCTGGCCCTAAAACAGGGAAGTTGGCCTTGAAAAAAATTAAACCAGGACATTGGTAGGATAGTTAATGGATTGTTGTAACAACATATTATAACTTATTGTGTTATTGTTATCTTGCTAACCGCCTATTCTTGCTTCTGTACTTTCGTTATGCTTGGCTTGCTTGGTGTACCTGAATACTATGGGAACCATAAGGGCTTCCCAGCCCCTGCTATTGAAACCTGCCATGGGAACCTCAGGTTCACCCTGAGCTTGTATTGTATCTTACCCTATGTAAGAAAACGCTGGAGGACAGTCAAGTACTGCACTTGGCTCTCATGCCTGTGTAGTCTTACTGGCCAGTAATAAAGACTCTCATTTAACACCTTTGGTGGTCTCATTGGTCTTGACTGGGACGCTACCTTGCAACAATTTGTCTGTTTCTCCATATGGTTCCTTACGTTTTTGCTTCCTGTATTTTGAAGCTCTGTTGTTAGCTCCATATATATTTACAATTGCTATGTTTGCTTGGTAAATTGGCCCTTTGTCACTATTTAATGTCTTCTTTTATCTCTGGTGAATTTACTTGGTCTGAAAATAACTTTTCCTGACATGAATGGCCACTCCAGCTTTTTTTTAAATTGTTATTTGCATGGTAAATCTTTTACCGAATTTTAAATTTTAAACTGTCATATAAAAAAGGATTTCTTGTAGACAACATGTAGTTGGAGCTTTTGTGTGTGTGTGTGTGTGTATGTGTTACTGGGGATTGAACCCAGGAACATTCTATCTTCAAGCTACACCCCCCAGACCTTTTTATTTTTTATTTTGAAACAGGATCTCACTAAGTTGCTGAGGCTGGCCTTGAACCTGTGATCCTCCTGTCTCAGCCTCTCAAGTACTGGGATTAGAGTTGTGCACCATCATGCCTGGCTAGTTGGCTTTTTTTTAAATCCAATCTAGCAATCTGTCTTTTAAATGGTGTTTAAGCCATTTTCATCTAATCTAGTTATTAGATGAAAATGGTTAGATTTAAGACTACCATTTTATTTGTTTTTCACTTGTTCCCTCTGTTTTTGTTCCTTGATTTCCCTTTTTTGACTTCTTTTGGATTATTTAAATATTTTTATCATTCCATTTAATTTATGTATTGGCCTTTTCACTGTATGCATTTGGATATATTTTTAAAATGGTTCTCTGGGGATTAAAACAAACATACTTCACATACAATATGCATATTTTTTTTGGTGTGTGTGGTACTGGGGATTGAACCCAGGGGTATTCTACCTCTGAGCTAACTCCCAGCCCTTTTTATTTTTTACTGTGAAACAGGGTCTTAGTTGCTGAGGGTTTCACTCAATTTCTGAGGCTGGCCTGGAATGTGCCATCTTCCTGTCTCAGCCTTCCAAGTACTGATAGTACAGGTACGCGCCACCACTCCTGCTTTATCTTTTACTTTGAAACAGGGTCTCACCACTACATCCATCTTCCAATATATATACTTAGCAATTTACATACTAACAGTCTACTTAAAATTAATATTTTGTCACTTCAAGTGAAATTTTAAAACTTTACAATCTTGTTAACTTCTTTCCTCTCTCTCCCTTGTGCTGCAGTTGCCATATATTTTACATGTATTTACATTGACAATCTACCAGATATT
>PVJS01010991.1:7500-46731 GCA_004027185.1 Glis glis
CTCAGCTTCCCAAGTACTGGGATCACAGGCATGTGCCACCATGCAGAACAGGACACACTAGGTGGTATGTTGGTGATCAAGGCTTAGTCTGCTGTTCCGAGTCAGTTCCATACATGCTCAACTTGGGGCCAGGTCTTCCTGCACAGCCTTGTTGGCTGGGTTCTCAAGCTCCCCTTTCCCTGTTCTTTTCTCCAACACTCTCTGACGCCCGAAGTCCCCTTTAATTCTTAAGACTTCAGTTTGGAACTGCAACTATCACTTCTACTCAGATTTCATGGGTCAAAACAACTCATATGATCCAAGCTCAGCGGGGCAGGTAACCATGCTCTGCTTGTTCGAGGGCTCGGCAAGTTCGCATGGCAGAGGCAGGAAGGGAGCGAAGAGTTGGGAACAAAAGTCCAACCTAGGCCTGGCATGGTGGTGCACGCTTGTAATCCCAGTACTTGGGAGGCTGAGACCGGAGGATCCGGGTTCGCGGCCAGCCTCAGCTAATTAGTGAGGCTTCCACAACTTCGTGAGACCCGGTTTCAAAATAAAGGATAAAAATAGGGCCGGGGGTGTAGCTCGGAGGTAGAATGCCCCTGGGTTCAGTCCCCGGTACCGCAAAAAAAAAAAAAAAAAAAGTTCAACCTACCATGGTAGCACTGCAGACTCCAAATGGAATCACAGAACACCTAGGTCTCGGGTGTCTCCAGCTGCGTCCCAGGCCCTCCAGCTCCCTGCTGGTACTCTCTTCTTTAATGTCTTATAACCTGCCTTGAGCCCCATTGTATGCCCTGTGCAATGTCCGGGGGACTCCCTAAGAGGGTTGCAGCTTTCCTAGGGTTTGGGGTCTCCTGGTCACTAATCTTTGTCTCCTAATAAATTTTATCCCTCTCTTTCTTGGATCTGTACTTCTCTCTCTCCACCTCCACCCACCCCCACACTGAGCTTAGGGCGCGTTTGCATAATCAAAACCTCTGCCTTGCTTGACTGAGCAAAAAGCCATCTATTTTGAGCTTCTACTCTTTAGTATTATGAAATGCTTGTGTGCGGGCTCTTTTCCCGCCCCCTGTTAACTCAGTCACATTCTGAGGCAGGGTAAACTACCTGCTTGCTAGAGGAATAAACTTAAAGGGAAATAGTTTCATGATTTATTCCACGCCAACCCCTTCTTTCTGGGGTTGAGGAGCTGGGGAAGAGAATTGTCTTTATTCTTTCTGTTCATATTAACGTATTAGGGGCATGTCTATTTTTTCTTGGTACTGGGGATGGAACCTAGAGGCATTCTACCTCTAAGCTATACCCCCACCCTATTTTATTTTATTTTGAAATAGGGTTTCACTAAGGTGCTGAGGCCTTTGTTAAGTTGCCGGCTGTGAATCTGCAATCCTCCTGTCTCAGCCTCCCAAGTGCTGGGATTATGGGTGTGTGCCACCACGCTCGGCATGGCATGTCTATTAACACTGGACAGTCCTGGGAGTGGGAAAGGCATGTAGGATCGGGGTGGTTGCATGGATGACATGAAGGAAGGTGAACCCCCTGTATTTGTTGGTTCCGCCCTCTACAGGGACCACCCTCCTAGGTGACCCTGGAATTACTGTCCAGACAAGAACCCCTTTGAGAATGAAAGGAGCTACTGTTAATGATGACACCAGGGCAGCAGGCATGGACTTGTCTGTCCTAGGCAAAGTGGGGCATGTGATCACCCCAGCCACTTGCTTGATCGCTGGTGGTGGCTGCTCCAAAGTCCAGACCGCAGATGAGCTACGTGTTCTCTGCTGGCCTCAGTTTCCCTGCCTGTGAAGTGAGTGCCTCTGAGTTTGGTTATTTTTTCACTTGTTCAATCTTTCAGCAAGCATGTAACAGGCCTCTCTTGCCTGCTGGCCCCATGGATCTCCAGAAGTCACAGTGAATACCTATGTCTCCACCTTCAAGGGGCTCACCGCGTAGAAGGGAGACCGATAGATCATTTAGGGATCGTGGTCTCTGTTTCTTCTCAACCTTTAACCCTCCACCCGTGAGCAAAGATGGATCTGGAAGGGCCTTTTGGTGGTGGATCCTGGGCTGCAACCCAAAGAGGATCCCACAGCACCTGAAGGCCCCACCATACCCGCCCTGGATCCACACCTTCCAGCCTGCGTCCTCGGGAGCTGCGGAGACAAGGCTGCGTCTTCTCTAGCTGGGAGCGCTAATCGCAACTCACCTGCAGCTCTGGCGAATGATTACCTGTCAAGGTTCATTTGAGCTATTGGCCTCCCAGGTACCCCCACTCCCGCCCACCAGCCCTGGTGGCAGCTGAGGACTGCTCCCCGGAAAGTGAGAGGGAGGGAAATTACCTTCTCCACCTCGCCACCTATTTGGACTGGCAGCCGCAGAATAGCTTATGTCCTGCCAGGCCTGATAACAGAACTGTCATGGTCCGTGGACACACTGGCCCTGGGAGGTGAACGGTGAGGATTCCAGGAAATTGTGGCTGTTGCTGCAATTTGGGCCATCTCAAATTAGATGGCCTCGGTGAGTGATTTCAGACGCTGCAAATTGCATTGTGAGCAGGGCCTGTTACTTTGATTCTCTCGGCCCCGACTCTTACAGCTATTCTGAGACCATCGCCATTAAAGACAACTGGATTTAGGCTTCTAGCCCTGTGTGTGCCCAGGTGTGTGCCTGTAGAGATGTTACTTTACAGGGACAATAATTCATGGGATAATGATTGCATCAGTCAGGACCTTTTTTGTGATAAGGGGAAGACATGCAAAAGGGGAACTCCAGGCTTCTAAGTGAAAAGTCCAGGGAAATCTAAGAATGGTTAGATCCAGGTCTTCGGGAATCCGTTTCTCTCTGTAACTTGGTCTGCTTTTTTCCTTCTCATTTTTCTATGATGTAGACTGCTCTTTCTGGAGGGCCCTAGAAATTCCAGCAGAAGGCAGTTTCCCTATCTCAGTACTTCCAAGAAAGTCTCAGGATAGAAAGTCATTGGTGAGTGCCGAGTCATGTGCCATCCCTGAGCAAGTGCGGTGGCCAGAGGAATGGATGTTCTGATTGGACAGGCTGAGACCTGGCACTCACCTCCTGGAACCTACCCCACAAGGACCTACGGCTGGCTGGGGGGCTGGTGGTGGCAGTGAGTCCCTAAAGAAAAATGGAGGTCCCATAATTTCAGAGAAATAAGGAGTGGGTGTCAAGCAGGAACAAATAGTTTCTTTAGTAGGGGCGAGATTCAAACTATTTATCAGCCAATAGACCAAAGGCACTGGCCAATTGGTAAGGAGATTGCTGGTGTGTGTGTGTGTGTGTGTGTGTGTGTGTGTGTGTGTGTGTGTGTGGTGGGGGAGGGCAAGGATTAACCCTTTAGGTGCTGGGCAGTTAGGGTGAGTCCTGGGCATTCCCTGATGGTGGCTGCTCTGTCCCACCGGCTCTTGCTTTCTTGGGTCCACGTTGGCACCCAGCTCCAGCAGCATCCTCAGGCTGGCCACACTTGCTCTTTAATCTTTTGTTAACAAGTGCATGCTACTGTTCAGAACAACCTGGTCGCCAACCTGCTCAGTAGGCACCAATTGGCAGTGACGAGTGGCTTGACACTTTCTGAGCTGTCGTGTTTGATAGCCTTGGGAACCCTTCAGGCTTCCTGGTCCCTACCAACCTGAACATCGGACCATGTATCTGGCATACACTGGTGCTAGCGACCAGGCTCAGCCTTGAAGGGAGTCGGCATGCAAGCGGGAGGTGGAAGGCGTGGGCAGGAACAGGGAGGAGGCTGCTAGGGCGCGTTGGTGACTCTTGCAGTGTGGTCCTGGGAGGGGCTGAGAATCCACAGTGTGCCAGGCCCTGTACTAAGCACATTACCTGCCCCTCCTCGATCGAATGTCATGCAAAATAGGTGCAGTTGGCATCGCCAAGGACACTGAGGCACAGAGTGAAGTCACTTGTTCATGGGCTTGCCGAGGAGCAGAGCCAGAGTTTAGAAGCAGACCTGCCTGGAGCCAAGGACACACTGCCGAGGTCCCCTCACGTCCCAGCTCAACCTTCCAGGTCACCTCCCACCCAGATGAAGTCCAAGGCCTTGTCTGACCCGGGCCCCCTCTCTGTGACCTCCTCTCTAGCATGTTCTCTCACTCTGCTCCGTGCCCCTGGCTTCTTGGCTCTCCAGTGACCAGCTCAGCACGCTCCCATGCAGGGCCTCGCCCTTCTCTCCGCTCCAGATCCCTGTCCACCTCCGACCCACAGGCCGCCCACTCAGGTCTGCTCAGGTCCCCGCCTCCTGCCCACGCCTGCCCAGGGCCCTGCTCCAGTCCTCCATGGCGAGTGTTCTGCTCCGACAGGTATCACGTGTTCATCTGTGTCTTAGTCAGCTTTCTCACAGCTATCATCCAGAGATTTGACCTACAACTTAGAGGAAGGAAGATCTATTTGCTCCTGAATTTCCTTGGAGATTTTGGGGTTCAGCCATGTGAGGCTGGGGATCACATATCTCAGGAAAGGGCGGTGGTGGGATGTGGAGAGAGGAAGAGTACAAGGCTTTGCTCCTCACATCATGGAGGCTGGAAGGAAGAGAGTGAGTGAGGGGAAGAGGAACCATATATAATACCCAAGGCCGCAGCCCCAGAGACCCACCTCCTCCGGCCACACCCTACCAGCCCAGGCCACCACCCAGATAAATCCATTACAACAGATTTATCTACTGCTGAGATTACAACCTTCATGACTCAATTACATCAACTCCAAACACCAATTGATGAGCTCTTCAGGGGCCATTCTGTATCTAACTGTAACAATCTGTTACCTGGTTGTCACCTTACCTGCACTGGAAGTGGCGGCTCATAAGGGTGAAGGTTTGTTAGTTTTGTTTCCTGTTCTTTCCTTGGTGTCTAGAGCGCATGCTCCATGACCATTTGTGTGCAAGTCAATTGGTAAACAGCATGACCATATCTACCATGCATGTTTGCTGTGATGATGAATTTAGACAATGTATATATACATATTACATATCCATATGTAATGCATTACATGTACAGTAGGTTCTATATTACATTTACATATATAATATACATATAGGCATATATACACCTACTTGTATATTACATAGTCAATATAAAACCTACCCTAACAGATCCTATCCTTGGGTCCACGTGAGGCCATTTGTCAGTAAAGGGCATAATCTTTATCTTTCCCCTCAATCATGCTCCTTCCCCAGGGATCTGGGACTTGCTAGAAGGTGCCACCATCCACCCTGTCACCCACTCTGGAAAGCTGGGAGAAGCCATCATGAGCATTGCCAGCCCATATTCCTGCTTGAGTCCTTCCTGGCCAGAGGTGGCATGGACTTCCCGGCCTCTGTGGTTGTTAGGGGAGACGCTGAATGACTAATGTTGGCTACTTTGTGACAAGTAAAGGTGGCAATGCCAGTCCTGGGCTGGACGACTCCGGAGTCCTCTGTTCATTTGATACTGTGACCAACAAGGTACCAGGCAGTGGCCACACTGTTGACCTGAGTCCCCGAGTGAAGACACGTGGGGCAGAGTCCTAGCTGAGTTCAGGGGACGTGAGGACTGAGTAGGGACCTCTGTGGATTGGGGCTGGTTGGTCCTTGCAGCAGAGCCAGACTTGCCTGCCTGATACAGGGACAGGGGTGGGAAGGTGGCCCCTCACGCTCATTGAAGAGCAATCTCCCCTTTTGAACCCAGGGGCATTCTACATCTGAGCTACACCCCAGCCCTTTTTAATTTTTTACTTGGAAACAGAGTCTCTCTATGTTGCTGAGAGTCTCACTAAGTTGCTGAGGCTGGCCTCGAACTAGCGACCCTCTTGTCTCAGCTTCCCATGTACTATACATGGATTATAGGCATGTGCCACCACCCCTGGCTAGAACAGTCTCTCTTTAGGGCAGAGCAGGGCTTGCTGTTGCTGACCGCCTTTGCTTGTCATCACTTCTGCTCTGTGCCTGGAGAGGGGTCACGCAGCAGAAGCTAACAGAGACCACGTCTCACTGCCTCTGCACAGTTGTGTGACCTTAGACTGGGCACTGCCCTCTCTGCAGCTCAAGTTTCTCTTACAAGACAAGGGGCTACCAAGGACTTCCTCCTCCACCTCCCCAACACACACACACACACACACACACACACACACACACACACACACAGGTTCTTGAGGTAATTAAGTGAGATAATGAATGTAGTTGAAATGGAGAGACAGGCCGGCTCCTGCTCTGGGGTCCTTTCCAGGCTCAGGACTGTGCGCCTTCGGTTTCCTGGTCCCCGATGCCTTCCGGGAAGGTGGCCCTGGTCACCCGAAGACATCAACACCCTCAGGTGAGGAGACAGGATGAACTGGCTGAGTCTCTTGGCTCGCCTGCTGTCACATTTAATGCAGACTCTGAGCCTGGCCGCTCAGTCACTGTCATCGAATGCCACCCTCAGAGCTGACGCCTGGCTCCTTCCCACTAATGAGGCGCTCTTGGAGACTCCAGCCCTCACCCCAGCCTTATTCCTCTTTGCCCTTCCTGTCACATCCGGAGGAAGGTGGTAGGCTAGTTATCTGTCAGCCAGAGGAGAAGGTAAGGTTTACTGAGGTGACATTCTTTAAGAGGCTGTCTCTCTGGTTTGGCTCCTTCTAGGCTCCAGAGTCCTGGCTGTGGTCCCGTGTACTATCCCCCCACCCCTGCATCGAGCAGCGGCCCCTCGACTCAGCGCTTCAGGACATCACCTGGGTGGCTTCACCTACTGAGAAGAGAGCGGATGATGATTCACCCTCCAGGAAATTGCAGATCATTTAATGCGGCTTTGAATGAGACTCAGTAGAGCCTGCGGTCACACATTATTCTCAAGGGGTCCACATGCTGCCTGTAGTTCCCAGCCTCCCTTGCAGTGAGCTTTGCATCATGGACTGTGAATGGAGGCAACTTGTGTCACCTCCCAGCTGCTGCCTGACTGGCTCCTGACATACGTGGTCTTGCTGTCACCTCTGCCTGGACTTGCTTCTCTCTGACCCTAGGGATTCAGCTCAGGGACACCCCTCCCAGGTAGCCCTCTGCCCAGGCTGCCATATCACAATACCACGGACTGGGTTTAAATGACAGAAACCTGCTTCCTCCCAGTTCTGGGGCTTGAAGTCCAAGACCAGGTATCAGCAGGGTTGGTTCTTCTGAGGCTTCTCTCTCTGGCTTGCAGATGGCCGCCATCTTGCTGTGTTCTCATATGGACTTGCCTCTGGACTGTGTTTAAATTTCCTCTTCTTAGCTGGGCATGGTGGCGCACGCTTGTAATCCCAGTACTTGGGAGGCTGAGACTGGAGGATCCGGGTTCACAGCTAGCCTCAGCTACTTAGTAAGGCCTCCACAACTTAGAGAGACCCTGTTTCAAAATAAAGAATGAAAAATAGGGCTGGGGGTATAGCTCGGAGGTAGAATGCCCCTGGGTTCAATTCCCAGTACTGCAAAAAAAAAAAAATCCTCTTTTTATAAAGGAAGAATTTTCTGCCCACCCCAAAGACCATATTTATCTTAATCACCCCTTTAAAGAATTATCTCCAAATTTGGTTACATTCTGAGTTACTGGGGTTAGGACTTCAACATATGAATTTTGGGGGGGTTGTTATAGTTAGATATAAAATGTCCCCTAAAGAGCTCATTTATTAATGTTTGGAGCTGTTGTAATTGAGTCATGAGGGCTGTAATCCCAGCAGTAGATTAATCCATTGTAATGGATTTATCTGGGTGGTGCCCCAGGCTGGTAGGGTATGGCTGGAGGTGGGCCGCTGGGGGTGTGGCCTTGGGGAGGGGTGAGGTCTTGGTTCCTCCTCCCTCTGCTTGCTCTCTCTTGCTTCCGGCCTCCATGATGTGAACATGGCCCATGTGATCTCTCTCTTCGCTTCCACCGCCATGCTCTGAGATTGGCGGTCCCCCGCCTCACATGGACTGAACTCGAAACTGTAAGAAAAGAAATCTACTTTCCTCTAAGTTACATGGTCAGTCTTTCAGATTATAGCTGCAAGAAGCTATAATCTGAAGCTGACTGGAACAGGGGTAGACATCTTTCAGCCCATAACACCCTTCATGACTCCCCTACTCTGCCTTCCACCTGCACTGGGAACCCACAGCCCTCTGCATGTTCCTGTCGTGGCCATTGACACTGTACGGAGGCAAAATTCCTTCATCCAGTAATATTTATTGAGCACATACTATGTGTCAGGCATTGGGGAACTGGGAGCGAGCAGGGAGGGGCATCCTGTTCCTGCCTTCTTGGGGCAGAGGTCCTGGAGGTGGAGACAGGCATGGAGCATGGACAATGGGGCAGTGCTATGAACATGTAGGACAGGAGGACCTGAGTGAGGGCTAGGAGGTCAAAGAGGAGCCTGGCCGTCATCACAGTAGGTGACAACGGATGTCAACAGACTCAACAGGAATAAAGGCATTGGCCCCCGTTTGTGGGGCTACTGCTGAGCGTTGGGGTCTGGACCGTGCATGGACTGCTTCGTTCTCTGCTCACTGAGCCCCACTGTCCCCATTTTCTGGATAAGGAAGCTGTGATTTTGGAAGGCTGAGGAGTTGCTCAAGGCTTCGTGGCTAGCATGGGCAGGACCGGGGCCCACTGAGGTCAGAGTGTCGCTGAAGTTGTGCCCTATCACATCCGGGCCTCAGCCAGCACCTCCCCGCTTCACATCTGCGTCTCTACCCTTCCCTCTGCTGACCCCTGACCCAGACTCATACCCCAGTTCTGCAGTTGCACGGTCCCTCGACACTGGCCCCTGGGTGCATGCCTGCCTTGGGGCTCACCAGCGGGCATCTGGGCAGCGTCCATCCTGCTCCCCATGCCTTGCCACGGGCTGGGAATTCCCTCTCCCACCAGAGGCCGGATGCTGGCCAAGCTCTCGGCTCTTGTGGTCATGGCACTGAGGCGTGGCGTCCCTTTCCAAGTCCAGTTGACAGGATCCAGGGTGTGAGGAACGGAGGATGAACCTCCCCTTCATCACGGATGGGGCTGACGCTGGAGGACGAGCTCATCCCTGCAGGCATGTGACCCCCTGAGGGACCCAGGACTAGACAGGAGAGCCCACCCTCACAGGGCATTGGGCCCTCAGGATCCCCCATGGTGGGGGGCTGCTGTGAACCCCCACAGGGAAGAGCAGGCAGGAAGGCGGCTCTGCAGGCAGCGGGGCTCCAGAGAGAGAGGAGGGAGACTGCACAGGTGTCCTGCTCCTCCTGCGACTCGCTCCTCTGTGGGACGGAGGCCAGGTGCCTGGGGAACTCCTCCAGGGAAACTGGGGAAGCCTCCCTCAGTTTAAATAATGAAATAGAAGTGGGACCACTCACCAAGCCTCGATCTTTGCCATCACGTTGGTCACCATCCTACCCAGGGGAAACTGAGGCTTGTAAAAGTTAACTCTCTTTCTTGAACTCCTGGGAACCCAAGTATGACCCAACCCAAACCCCTTACTCTTCATGGCTCCCACAGTGGCCCTGGCTGGCCTGGGCCTGGCCAGGCTCACCCTGGCCTCCTGCTGCCCAGCCTCACCCTGGCCTCCTGCTGCCCAGCCTCACCCTGGCCTCCTGCTGCCCAGCCTCACCCTGGCCTCCTGCCATCTACCCTCAGCCTGGCCTCCTGCTGCCCAGCCTCACCCTGGCCTCCCCCCAGCCCTGACCCTTAGGAATGCTTCTTCCCCTGAGTCCAGGTTGCCTCCTGAGGATCCCACCCACCCGCCCTTGTCTTGCCCTCTGGAGCCGCAGCGAGTCGGCCTCCTCACTGCCTGCAAAATGCATTCATACGCTCCTCTAAAGTGTGTAATTCGTAGACAGGTCGCAGAATGTCTTGCTTCAGACTTTTTCCATAATTACAGGCACCGTGGAAATTGCAGGGATTAGAAACTGGAGTGGAAATGGGAATGATTGTGTCATCCAGAAAGTTCAAAGGAGCTGAGACTCCGGCACAATAGGCAGGCCGGATTTGCATAAGTTAGGAGGCAGGTCCAGGCCCATTAGCTGCAGGGGGACAGTGGCCTTCTAGGGTTTGCTTTGACAACTGGGAAGGGTGGGAGGGAGTGTGGGGGCATTAGCTGCGGTGATTTGGTGGCAGACTGTCTTTGAAAATTAATTCACTATATATCTCAGAGTTCATATGGCCTAACCCCATTTTCAAAGTCAGATAGTATTCCTCCTCCATCACCCTTTCTCTCTACCACCTTCCATCCCAGGAAGGAGGACACTTGCCCAAGGTCACACAGCTGGAACCTGGGACTAAAAAATATACTTGCCAATGCTAGACATATAGTGACCTTCACAGTGCACCAAGTAATTCTCATCCCTATTAGATTTGGTGATAAAATGTGGGCTATCAGTGTTGTCAGGTTGACAGAAAATGCCATATTGGACAAACAGGCCTTCTTCCCATACACCTGTGTGGTCCACGGGAAGCAACAGGGAGTGGGCGATGGAGTTCTAACCTCACTGCCGCCTCCCATCGTGCCCTGGTCAGCAGTTGGTTGACGTCAGCACTACACTCCTGCAGCACGGGCCTCACATCTTGCTCCACACTGAAGTCAACTCACAGATGAAACCTACCTGCCATACCAATCTTTATAAGCGCCACCGACTATGAAAAAGTAGGTAATTTGGATTTTTTGCTTTTCTAAACTCTACTATTAGGCTTCAACAGTGGCCATCAGTGTGCAATAGTAGACTCGTTGCAGAAGTGGCCACAGTTCTGCTCTCCTCCCTGTCATCCGGGGCTTGGCAGGGTGACTTTGTAGCTTCTCCCATTGAGTAGTGGATTGTCTCTCCCCACTCTTGTACTTGGCCAGCCTGTGACTTGCTTTGGCCACTAGAATAGTCTGGAAGATGACAGAGTGCCAGTTCAGAGCCCTGGCCCCAGAGAACTTGTGTTCTTCCACCGGTTTCTCTACTGCCACCATGGGAACAGGCCTGAGTGAATACGCTGGAGGATGAGAGACCCCATTGTCCTAGATGACAGCCAGCTAACCACTCATGCATTCAAGTAAGGCCATCTAAAGTCAGCCAGCTCCAGCCGACCTGCTGGCTGACCACAGACAGAAGGGTGAGTCCATTCGGCATCAGCTGAGTCTGTGTAGACCCAAAGAACCCTCCAGCTATGCTGTAGACTCGGAGCTAAATAAGTGCTTATTGTTTTAAGCTGCTGGGGTTTGGTGTGTTTTTATGCAGCCATGATTACTATGCCCTTTCTCATGTATTTCCTTCAATAACCTTGTGATAACAGTGATCCCTATTTTACAGATGGCAAAGCTGAGGCTCAAAGAAGTAAGGACTTGGCTGAGGTCACTCCGCTGGTAATCACAGAGTTAAAATTCAACCCAGGTCTTTCTGACTCCTCTGTCAACGCTGGATGTGGGTGAAGAATCTCTAATACTGCAGTGGCCAATAGGTGGCATTTCACTTGCCAATGTCAGTAAGTTGGGAAAGTCTTCCTGTAATATAATCTTGAAGAAATAAAGAGTGGGAAGGAGACTATGGTGATTGATTAGTGATGCCTGCCATGGACAGTGACCTAGAAGCAGTAGTATGAGTGCTATACATTTGCCATGTATGTAAGCCTCGAATATTACTACAGTCCAAAGTGTAAGAGAATTTGGCTGACCTATCCAGATTTGCCCCCGAGACAGAGCAGAGTGACTGTTCTTCCCCATGATGACCATGCAGTCCTGCTCAGGCCTGGGTTCTCTAGTTGTCAGCTCTGCTGCCACCACTCTCTAGCCCATGGTGACACCGTCTTGCTCACTTACAGGATGGGTATTAGCATGAAAAGAGATAAGGGATGAGAAAGTACTTAATTTCCAGGTAAAAATGATGGTGCTGGACATTTGAAGCCCACTCCTCTCTCAAAATCAACCAAAGTCATTAACAACAAACACTGAATATAGGGCAAGTATATTTTTTTCTTAATTTTTATTGAAACCAGAAATGACCACAGCTCCAAGCCACAAACCCTGAAGCCTTCCTCCCAAGCCCTGTGAAATCCAGAGCGGAGCACAGAGGAAACTGAGAAGCCATGCAGGAATCCCTCGTATTTTACAGACAGGAAGGCTGAGGTTTCATGAGCTTCCAGAACAAGTATACCAGACCTGAAAACTCTCCAAGAATCCTTGGCTTAAAGCACAGAAACCCAGACCCAGCCTCCCCAGGGGCCGTCCTGGCTGCAGGGACAGCAAACCCAAGCTGCTCTCCCACACCAAGGAATGAGTGCCTGGGGAGGGACAGTGTAAGAAGACAAACCCAAGAGCCTGAGGCCATCTCTCTCCATGTGGTCCTCCCACCAAGAGCTGCCCACCCAAAAGGAGTTAGAGACCGCCACATGCTGCAAGAAGGGAGAGGGGACATAAGCAAAGGCAGAAGAGGAAAATAGACCGTAAGAGGAACCGCCCAGAGACCAGAGATGGGGCTGGGGGTTGGGGTGGGGGAGACCCTTGTCCAGAATCTCAATCAGTGTCGGATGACACAACATCTCCTTAAAAAGGCCCACGAAATATGAGCACCGAAAGAAGAGATTGTGAAACGGCAACACGAGGTGAAAATTTAGCTGGCTGTTTTTAGGAATGAAATTAAAGATAGATAGACTAGATAGGAGGAGGAAGGAAGGGAGAGGAAAAAGGAGAGGGAGAGGGAGTGGAGAAAGGAGGAGGAGGGGAAGGGGAAAAGAAAAGATTAAAAAACACCAACAGGAGTGGGGCTCCATGGTGCACACCTGCAATCCCAGTACTTGGGAGGCTGAGACAGGAGGATCACAGGTTCAAGGCCAGCCTCAGCAAATTAGTGAGGCTCTCAGCAACTTAGACCCTGTTTCAAACTAAAAAATAAAATAGGAGCCAGGCATGGTGGAACATGCCTGTAATCTCAGTACTTAGGAGGCTGAGACAGAGGGATTGCAGGTTCGAGGACAGCCTCAGTAACGTAGTGAGACTCTTAGTAAGCTAGCAAGATCCTGTCCAAAACAAAAAACAAAACGGGCTGGGGGTGTAGCTTGGAGGTAGAATGCCCCCGAGTTCAATCCCCAGTACCACAAAAATAAATAAATTAAAAAAAATAGGGCTGGGTTGTAGATCAGAGGTAGAATACCTCTGGGTTTAACCTCCAGTACAAAAAAAACAAAAACAAAAACAAAAACAAACAAACAAACCCAGAAACAAAAACAAGAAAAACCCACCAATGGGCATCGGGGCTGGGGTGTAGCTCAATGGTAGAGTGCTGGCCTGGCATGTGCAAGGTTCAATCCCCAGCACTGCAAAACCAAACAAACAAAAAACTAACTGTTCCTGGGTGATGATTTCTCCTGGGACCTTGCTACTCATGGGGGATATAAGAGGTTTATTTAGGGAAGTGGGGCACCATGTAAAGATGGCTATGATAAGAGAAAAAAATGGGGGGTTGTGTTACATTCCAGAGAAAAGTGACCGGAATGGGCCACTTTCTGCAGTTGATGAGGGCGTGGTCTTCTGCGAGGTGAGTTTTAGTCAGCCTGGGAACCTTCCCCCTCATGCATATGCATTTGGGGAGGTCACTCTCTCTTCTCCTACCACAGCTTAGTGCTCTGTGGGCACCTAAGCGGGTCTGCATTGACTCCGCCCCTTTCCACTGGTGGGCCTAGGGGAGGTCCTGCAGGGGCTATAGCTTTCTGATAGCCCTGTAGTTCTCAAACCCCGGCTATTTTCATTTATAGGGGTCTGTTTAATTTCTTCCCTCCTGCGCTGCAGATCCCATTTTAGCCTAGCTGCTCACCTCTAACTAGCTACCTGACACAACCAACCCAAACAGAAACGACAACTAAATATCCACCAATAAACAAAATGAATGTGATTACACTAACAGGAACACAGTGGATAAGCTATAGGAAGACATTCAATAGAACATTAAATAGAAAAGAACTTTATTTTCAAAAATTATTTTGGTCAAAGATTAGAGAGATGAGAAGCATAAAAGACAAAGGTTATCCAATGAATAAACATCCTATGGGAACAGAGGTATACAAATATTCAAAGATATGTTAAATAAAAGTCTGGAAATAAAGACAGGAATCTTCAGGTCAAAAGTACACACAATCTTCCAAGAAATATTGCTGGAAAAAAAATCAGTTCCAAGCCAAGTCTGAGTGAAATAATCGAACTTCAAAAATAAAATATAGATTTGGTAATGTAGGTGAAAAAGTCAAATCCCAATGTAGGGGACAGTTAGGTTGATCTTCTTGGTGACACTAGAAGACAGTGGAACAATGCCACCAAGTTCTGAGGGAAGGACGACTCCCAGCTTTTTATTTCTGGTACTGGGGATTGAACCCAGGGGCATTCTATCTCTGAGGCATTCTATCTCTGCTTCTCCCTCTTTTCCCCTTTCTGCAGCCTCCGTCATCTGGTCCTCATCCGTGGGTCAAGCCAGGTCTTGGGGCTCATGATTTCAAAGTCCTTTTAACTTTTCTAGGTCAGAATTTTATTGCTTTTGGCTGGGGCCACTTCAGAATTTACAGAGCAAAGAGTAGACACAACACAGTCTTTAGAATGAGGTGCAGGGTTCCCAACAGGACACAGGGCTCTGATTTAGTGGCTCCATCTGAAATGATTTTCACTTGAGCTTTTACACAGCCGCTGGCGTAATTTCTCTTCCTGGGGCTTGCTCTTAGTGCCGCCCAGCCGCCGTCACTACCAAGGAGACCGGGCTGGCTGCGGGGCCTGGTGGAGGGGGGGCGGGTGGGCAGCTTGCCACCTGCCTCGTGGACCAATAGCCAAACCTCTCTGAGCCTTAGTCTACTCATCGCCACACGGGGAGACACAGATGGCTGTTGTGAGGGTTAAACGAGGTCATGTAGAGGATGTGTGCGCCTAGCACAAAGTCTGCTTTCAATAAACATCACCATTATCCAGAGACCATGAGCTCAGGGGTTCCAGAACTTTCCATCAGACTTCAATCTCCTGGTAATGGAAAGTTGAGAGGCAAAAATTGGTAATTCATTTCTGTCTCTCATGGAACCACAAATAGAACCTGGAGCCCGAGGTGAAATCCGGGCAACTGTAGTGGAAGAAAATGGACTCACCGGTCTGGCCCTGACTCATGGGGCTCCTGCAGCTCAGCGGGGAACCCGGGTCCTGTGGCAGGATCGAAGCCTGAGGCTGTGGAAGGGGCGGTCAGCTGGGGTCAGCTGGGTTACAACAGTGAGAGGGCTCCAGATTTCTTCCCATTGCTGCTCAACCCCAAAGCCAAGGTTGGGGGCTCATGGCTCAGACCCCAGGCCCTCCTGGGCAGCCGTGTGAGATTCAGCTGGCCCCGCCAGCCCCCCTCCAGAGGCGGCACCCATCCATGCCCTCGGGGCCCTGGGTTGGGGTCTAGGGGCAGGGACAGGGAGCCATGGAGCAAAGCCCAGAGGTGTCCTTCCTGCTGGAACCTCAACCACTTCCGCATAGATTGGGGGCGGCAGTTCAGCGCTCTGGTGTGGCTGTGGGGGTCACAGGGGCAGCGTGGGTGGGGGTCGGCTCCAGCCTTGTAGATGGGGAGGGTCTGGGGGAGGTGGGGAAGGAGGCGAGGAGAGGAGGGAACTAACTTGACGGTGACAGCAGTGCCTAGACGTTGGAGCAGATCAGCCCTGCCCTGGGAGGTGGTTGAATACGGATCCCCTATCCAGGGTCTGGGGCAGGGCCTGGCAATCTGCATGTCGACAAGCCCTCCCTCATTCTGGGACGGGCGACTGCCCACCACACTTCCCACCACACTTCCGGGACTCCGGAACAACTCCGAGTTGTTCTTGCAGGATCTCAGCAGGTGGGTGCAGAGCAGGGGACCCATGGGGGCTGGAGTTGGAGGACACTGGGTGGGCCCGGGGGCTGCAGGTGACAGAGGGGGGAGCCCATGGAGTGGGGGGCCAGGGCTCTGTGCAAAGGCAGAGTGGGGCTGGCCAGCGTTCAAGACTCTGGGGGAGGGGACCCACTTCTAGATAATGTCTGTGCTCTGGAATTCATGTAGATTTCAGCGTGAGCCGTTCTGTGTCATCTGTCCCCTCAAATCTGTAGGGAAATGGCCCGTGGCTGCTGTGACCAGTGGGGTATGGCAGAAGTGAAGCTGAGCCTATCTCCAGCCCTCCCCTCCTGTCCCTTGGGACGCTCCCTCTGTGCCAGCCCGTGTGAGATGGCCACTGTCCCCTGTGAAGCAGCCTGCGTGGCCCCGGGAGAGATGGCTTGGCAAGAGGTGCCCACCAACCCCAGTCGTGCCAGCCCAGGGGCCACCACGTGAGTGAAGAGGCGTCTTGGCCTTTGGGGCCCCGGCGGGGTGACAGGAGAGCCCAGGAGCCGGGCAACAGGAGAACTGAGGCCGCACATCCCGTCTGCCACCCACAGCCCTGCTGGCACCTGCCGAGGCCATCGCCGTGCGGTGGGGCAGACACGAGCTGTGCCGAGCGCTCAGGTCACACTCCAGAGGGCACTGCCACTCCGTCCCTGTAACCTTGTGACCTTGGTCAAGGATTTGAATCATCTGTAAAATGGAAATTGAGAGTAGCCCCACTGCTGGGGCTCTGCGAGGAAGAAGGGGGTGGTCCATTTGAAGTGTTTAGCACGAGGCTGGCACCAGCGATGATCAGGAGACCCCCTAGGGGGTTCCCCCACTGTCCCCCCAGGTCGGGGGTGAAATGAGAGCCTGTGAAGCTGTTCTTGAGGACACACCGTTGTCAAGCACCTGCTGTGGGCCAGGCCCTGCTCCTGGAGCGTGGGTCACATCAGGAACAGAACAGACGAAGATCCCTGGGCGATGGGGAGAGGGCTGGGGCAGGGGCTGGTGGGACTGTAAACCAGTCAAGTCCCCGCCAGGTGTGTGACTTCGCAGACCACGGGGAAGTCAGGGCCCAGGTGAGAGAGTTACCAGGTGGAATGCCCGGGGCCCCAGCAGAGCTAGCTCTTGGTGCACGTGCCCTGAGCCTGTGAGAGACAGATCTGATCCCAAGCCCTGTCCCCAGCTCCGAGACCCTCCAGGAGGGGGCGCAAGTGGGGGCCCAGCGCCCAGCCAGCCCACCCAGGTGGTGTATAAAAAATAAACTATTTTCCCAGCGTCCCAAATGACAAATGTGCTGCTTGGAAAGTGCTGTTCAAACAGAATTACTGGGACCTTTCATCACCAGAGCGGTGTCACACAGCAGACATCTGCGAAGGTGCCACTTATCATAATTAATTAGACTGTCCCCAGGTTTCTGACACATGGTCTGTCGGCAGGAGCCGCCAAGTCCAGTGAGAGCTGCTGCGGAGTCTGTCGGGACAGGGGATGGGGAGGTGTCCACCCCACGCCCAGGTGCCCTCAGTGCGATGGCGGGGTGCTCCTTGGCTCCCTGAGAGCCCGGGGTGGGGCAGCTCCACCTGGGGAGGCAGAACTCACCCCAACACCTCGGGGAGGTTTCTTTCCTTCTTTCTTTCTTTCTTTCTTTCTTTCTTTCTTTCTTTCTTTCTTTCTTCCTTCCTTCCTTCCTTCCTTCCTTCCTTCCTTCCTTCCTTCCTTCTTTCTTTCTTTCTTTCTTTCTTTTTTCTCTCTCTCTCTCTTTGTGGCACTAAGGATTGAACCCAGGGGGATTCTACCTCTGAGCTACATCCCCAGCCCTATTTTATTTTTATTTTGAAACAGGGTCTTGCTAGGCTGATGAAAGTCTCACTATTTGCTGAGGCTGTCCTCAAACCTGTGATCCTCCTGTCTCAACCTCCCAAGTACTGGGATTACAAGCATGTGCCACCACGCCCGGCTTCGGGGAGGTTTCTGAGACTGTGGAACAGGAGGTGAATGGGAAGCACCGGTCTAGTCAGGAAAACAATGATCAGTGTGATGGTGACAATGATGACGATGACAAAGGCGGCTCTCACATACAGCACCTGCTGCGTGCCGGCCCTGAGTCCAGATTCTGTGCCCATGAGCCCGTGTCCCCCTATTAACAAAGGCGACCGCATGGCTGGCCAGTCCAGTTGGACATTCCAGAGTGCAACAGGCCAGTGCTAAGAAGGACACACTGCCACCCCACTGGGGCCCTGGGCAGCGTGGCTCCTCCACCTCCTCCAGGTCTCAGCTCAGAGGCCCCTCTTCTGAGTGCCCCTCCATACTGCCTCTCAGCTTGCTGTCCCTTCATGCTGTGCTGTGTCCCCATCTTCATTCCACCTGCACATCCTGTGGTTGGTCAGTGGTATATGTGTCTGTCATCTCTTCCCGTTACTGAGTGGGCTCTATGAGGGGGAGGCCCTGGGTCTCTTCTGTCCACTGCTATGTCCCAGGGCCTTGACCAGTGCCTGGCCCAGAGTAGCTACTCATCAAATAATGATGGGTGGTGGGTGGATGAAGAGGTGAGTGGGTAAGAGGATGGGTGGATAGATTGGTGGGTGAGTAGATGGATGAGTAGGTGGCTGGGTGGCTGGGTGGCTGGGTAGGTGCATGGATAGGTAGGTGTATGGGTGGGTAGGTATATGTGTGGATGGAAGGGTAGGTGGGCAGGTGACTGAATTAATGAAAAAGTTGTGAAGTAGAGGAACTGGGACAGGAATCCTCATTTCCTCACAGTGGGCTGGGGCAACAGCTCTGCTGGGGAATCTTCTGTGATCCGCAGTCACTCGCAGGCCTGGGAGGAGGTGCCGCTGGGGCTTGGGCTGAGCTGCCAGGTTGGAGGCACACTGGTTCAGGTGCCCTCCTGCAGGGCGGCAGGAAACACTCGGGGACTATGAAAGCTGCAGCTGCCTGCAGGGCTCTGCCTGCCCCACCACCAAATAGCTAGCTATGTGACCTTGGACCTGTCACCTCCCTTCTCTGTGCCTCTTCTTCAAGTGTAAGACAGAAGCCTGCCCAGGGCTGCTTTGAAGATGAAGGGAGGCAAGGGCTGTGGCGGTGCTTTGAACCAGTGCACGGGGCTCTGGGAGGGGAAGGGGTCCTTTGTCTCTGCCTGGAGTACACAGGCTTCTAGAGAGGGTCCCTAAAAAGATCCCCCCACTGCCCACCTGTCCTCCAGAGGTCTGCTCATCCCTGTGCAGGGCTTAATTATGGAGTTCAGCCAACCAGGCAGGCCCTGCAGAAGCCAGCAAGGTGGACCGTTAACTCCTTCTGAGCCAGCGAGTCCCCCACTCAGCATGGCAGGTGCGGGTGCATGGGGAGCGGAGGCGGCGCCAGGGAGCGTGGAGTCGGCTCTGCCTGCTGCTGGGGCCTTGGCAGGGTCGCTTTCTCTAAGCAGCTTCTTTATACTTGCCTCACCTTTTGCTCCATTCATACCACCGACCTCTCCTGAACCCCTCTACGTTCCAGGCGCTGTGCTGGGCGCTGGGTTACTGTGGGCCACCGCCCTCCTGGAAGTCGGAGTCTAGCAGGGGCATGGACGCTAATAAAATAATCCCCCGATGGCTAACGACCCACTGGTGCAAGTGCTACAGAGAGAACGGGGGAGCCGTGGTGGAGTGGGTTGCAGCGGGTGGGGGTGCGGCAGGGGAAGGGAGGAGTCAGGAAAGATTTCCCAGGGCTGTGACGTCCCACCTGGGACCTGACCACCTGAAGGCCATAGCGAGGCCGAGAGGAGGGGGTGGGGCACGTGGGCAGGGGGCTGCCTGTGTGGAGACCCTGAGGTGGGGCAGCATGTGCTTGAGCCCGAGTGTGGCCAGTGTGGCTTCTTCCCCATCACTGGGCGATGATAAGAAGCAAGCTGCCATCTCTGTTTCCTGCTGGGCAGGGCACTGTTTCAGGCATTTGCACACATGACTTTGAATGCCCTAACCATTCATTGCACCAGTGGGGAAACTGAGGTTCATGGCTGTGGAGCCACTTCCCAAGGTCACCCAGCTGGTGAGGGACCCGGCAGGAAGTGGAAGCTGGGTGGGCCGGGTTCCCTGGGCCAGATGCATCGGGTCCCCTAAAGAGCTCGCTCAAATGCAGCTGTTTGGCCCCAGAGATTTGCCACAGGTGTCTCTACCTCTTGGGCCTCCGTCTCCTCATCTGTAGACTGGAGGGGAGGTGCGGACCACCTGGTCCCTGCAGGTGCTCTCCACCAGAGCTGTTGTGAGGATTGGAACAATTAATAGAGACAAATAAATAAAACCCTTAGAAAAGGGCCAGGCATACACCAGGCTCCCACTAAGTTCTTCTGCTAGTGATTATTGTTAGTCTGGATTCTGGGGAAGGCTGGCTCTGTCCCCTCAGAGTAGAAAGGCTCTTAAAGTGCCACTTGCCCCCAAATTTGCTCCCTCTTCTAGTAGCAAGTGCTACATATGAGGGCATGACTGTCAGCATTACTGCTAGTGTCGTTATCGCTCTTCTCAGCTACCTGGTAGCCACCATCGGAGGTTAGCGAGGGCTCCAAGGTTGATCTCTCTGTACAAACGTCCTAACCCTGCGTCTCTTAGCAGCTGAGGGTGGCCTTGAGCCCTTTCTTTCTCTGCACATCAGTCCCCTTGTCTATAAACAGGGCCAGTCATAGTATCTGCTCCAAGGGGAGGTCTTGAAGGTGAAATAAAGTCTCTTCCGTAAAGTGCTCAGCCTGTGTCTGGCGCACAATAGGTATTGAAGCACTGGTTATTATACTTTATTAGGCTTGGAACATAGTAGGTGCTTAATAAATTATTTTTAAATGGGTTGCCGAATTAATGACTGATGGGGCGGAGCTTGACTGATCCAGCTGCCCAGCAATGAAAGGGATCAGAATGAGGTCTCTGTCCCCAGCCCTGACTCCACCAGCAATACCCTGACATGGGCACATGCCTGACAGTTTGCAAAGGCCTCTCGTATCTCTTGGATTTCTTTCCCCTCCACGTTTTTCCAACCCTGGAACAAGGACCACAGAGCCGGACAGACGAGGATCAGGTGATCTGGGGGAGGGGCGCAGGTGGGAGAGGCGGGCTGGGAAGGAGCCCCCCTCATGGTTTAGAGTAGTGAAGCTGAACTGAGAAAGCAGCTGCATGCCTGGGGCGGGGCACAGCCCCTCCTGTGCCTACGGCATGAGGACGGGCAGCAGGAGCCCCTGCTGCCTTCCAGGTCCTGCTGGGAGCCTCTTTAATCTTCAGCTCCACTCTGGCTGCCTCCTGGGGAAGTGGGGTGGGGGGTCATCAGGAGAGAAGGGAGGAGGTCCTGGAAGGGAGGGGATGGGGCGCTAGAGAGACCATTTTGGAGGGATCCCTCTCCCTGCGCACATATGCGGCCCTCAGCCCTCCGGCCAAGGCACAGAGAGATGGAGGCACCAAAAGAGTCAGGAAGAGTAGGGCCGGCTGGAGACAGAGACCTAGAGAGTCACGGGGCACAGGGCAGGGAGAGCTGATGTGTCCCCTCCTCCCAGAAGCCTCCCTGATTCCCCTGCCCCTCCTTAGTGCACCTCTGCATCTGGTGTCCCAACTGTCCCTGGCTGGGTGTGTGGGAGACAGTGGGGACTACGGGGCGTTCACCTCAATTATCGTGGGCCAGACTCCCTGTGAGAGAGACTGAGCAACCTGCCCAGGGTCACGCGGTGTGAAGGGCGGGAGCAGGCTTCAGCAGCCTGCCTGGCCCTGAGGACTGGGCTCCGAGTCTCTAGTTACACGGACCTGCGGAAACTACTCAATTAGTCACTTCCGAGTGGGGTGGGGAGGAGCCCCCAGCAGTGGAGCTTTTGATCCATGTGTCCCCTTCCCTGCCCCCACTAAGCCCATCGTCACTCTGTCCAGAGCACTGCAGTGGCCGCCCCCCTAGTCTTCCCACCTTGGGTCTCCCTCAGCCATCTGATCATTGCCTGGCCCCCAGTTCCCCTGAGAATCTCCTTCCTTCTGTTGCCCTGGGGGAACAGTCCCCACACCTCAGCCTGGTGTTCTAGATCCCTCTAGGTCTAGCTCTCCAAATTTTCTAGAGTCACACAGGCCTTCTCCACCTGCTCACAGTCCAGCCTCATTCAACCCATTGTTCCATAAATTCTCCTGGCCTTTGCATTGTATTCCCTCTGCCAGGCATGCCCTTCCATGGTCTCAGTGCTGATCAAACTCCTACCCATCCCTCAGAGCCCACCAGGGGTTTAGGTTGTCCTGACACCATCACCAATGCCCCCAGGGCTGACAATCCCTCCCCTGTGTCCTCCCTCCTTGTTCCTTGTGCCCTGGCTGGATGAGCTGTCACCGTGTTTATGTGTTTGCCATCCTGTAAGACTGTGAGAACGGCAAGGCCAAGGTTATGTCCAATTCTCTCTGGCTCCAGAGCCCGGCCTGGTACCAGGAAAGCTTGTCATTCACTCAATTCATTTGTTCACTCATTCATTCAATAGCTGAGCACCTGCCACAGTACAGGCCCCCATCTCATCTCAGAGCTTTATCTGTAGCATTGAGTGAGTCAGACAAAAATCCCTTTACAAAAGCCAGGTGTGGTGGCACATACCTGTAATCCCAGTACTCGGGAGGCTAAGAGGAAGATAGAAGGTTCGAGGATAGCTTTGGCAATTTAGCAAGGCGCTCTCAACTTAGAGAGACCCTGTTTCCAAATAAAAAATAAAATAGGGGCTGGGCGTGGTGGCGCACGCTTGTAATCCCAGTACTTTGGGAGGCGGAGACCAGAGGATCCGGGTTCGTGGCCATTCTCAGCGCTCTCTCTCTCTCTCTCTGTCTCTCTCTACTTAGTGAGGCCCTCCGCAACTTCGTGAGACCCGGTTTCAAAATAAAGTATAAAAAATAGGGCCTAGGGTGTAGCGCGGAGGTAGAATACCCCTGGGTTCAATCCCCGGTACCGCAAAAAAAAAAATAAAATAAAATAAAATAGGGGTCGGGCGTGGTGGTGCATGCTTGTAATCCTAGTACTTGGGAGACTGAGACTGGAGGATTGCAGGTTCAAGGACAGCCTCAGCAATTTAGCGAGGCTCTCAGCAACCTACTGAGACCCTGTTTCCAAATGAGAAATAAAAAAATCGGTCTGGGGATGGAGCTCGGAGGTAGAATGCCTCTGGGTTCAATTCCCAGTACCACACACACACACACACACACACACACATAGGGCAAGGGGTATAGCTCAGAGGTAGAATGCCCCTGGGTTCAATCCCCAGTACCCCTCTAAAAATTCCTTCACAGAGGGGTCTCTGAACCAATAAAGGTGCAAACTAATACACAATTATAACATCAGTTAAGTGCTCTGAAGGAAAGGAGATGGGTTGGAGAGAGGATCTTAGGGGATAGAAGCTAATTTAGATGGAGGGATGGTGGCCAGAGAGGGTTCTCTGGGGAGGTGACATCTAAGTTGATGTTAGGAAAGGTGAGGGCCCTCTAGGTGGGGGGCACGGGGGGGGGGAATAGCAGAGTGTCTTGGAGGGGTGGGAGCCAGGGAGGCAGAGCCCAGTGCCAGAGGAGAGGTGTGAAGTCGGAGCAGCCCTTGAGGGGGTCACCCGTTTGCAACTCCTGAGAGTGGGGAGGGATTGGAGGGCAGAGTTTCGAGCCAGGAAATGATGGGGCCAGACTTGCATTGGGGACTTGACTGTCCATGGAGGGGGACTGGATGGGGACAAGTGTGGACGGGGCAGGGAGCGCTGGGCCTGGTTGGGGTGGGGGAGATGGGGAAGGGGGACTTGAGGTGGAGTTTGGCTACTGCTGGAAGATAAGTGAGTGGCCCTGCAGAGATGGTGATTGCCGTGTGTGTGTGTGTGTGTGTGTGTGTGTGTGTGTGTGTGTGTGCACGCGCATGGGGGGGCTGTCCCCTGGGCCCCTGCAGGACTCCTGTCACCAGGCTCTGAGCTCATTGGTGTCCCAGCCTCGTGTCTGCAGGACTCCTGGTCCCACATGTGGTCTGGAAAATGCCAAGCCCTGGACACCCGCCATGTCTGGGGTGGGGTGGGGAGCGCCCACCCTGATGGAGCCCAGGCCTGGTTAGAAGGGCCGGGCGGTGTCCCCGACTCTGCTCTGATGGTCAGTGACCTTGGGTAAGACCCCTCCTCACCCCACAGGAGCAGGACTGGAGAGGCCAAGGGGCCGGGGCTAGGGGCCCCCGGGGGACTTTGAGTGGGGTCTTCCAGGGAGGCCCCTCAGTCCCGCCTTGGTGTGAGGACGGAGGGGTTAACTCTTGCAGCTCAGGTCCCGCTGCAGAGCTGAGGCCCCACCTCCCATGATTAATGCAGTTTGGTAAAGCGGCATTTATGCTGGGAATTTAATCGTCATTTCTGATAGTGACGGAATTGAAAAATAAATTGAAAGTGTCTGGCGATGCATTAGGGTAGGTGATGGAGGAGGAGCGGGGCTGCCTACCGAGCCTCCCTATTGGGCAGTTTACGGACCTGAGAAATTGGCCAAGTGTCTGCAGGATCAAGACAATTGCAGGATCAAGGACTGGGGTGTTGGGGTGAGGGGTGGGGGAGGGAGGCGAGGAGAGGATTCCCGCTTGGGAGGGGGGCAGCATCGGAGTCACTAGTCCTGCTTGGGTCACTGTTGAGGAGATGGGCCCAGAGCACAGACCCACCCATGACGTGATGCCACGGGAGGCTGTGGGCCAAGTGTGCTGGGATCCCAGCCTCTCTCCTTCCACCACCAGGCAGGGGAGGACGAGGACCGGCTCTGGCTGGAGGAGAGGGACACTCTGCCACGGGGGCCGCCCATCTGGGGAGGATGGTCTCTATCTGGATAAGTGGGCTCAAGTCTCTGTGAGTTTGCAGGGACAGGGGTCTCAGCAGTGTCCAGGTCTCCCAGAGGCTTCCTGACCTTGGTGAGGATCAGGGCTGAAATGTCCCCAAAGGCCCAGGTGTTGAAGGCTTGGTCTCCAACCTGTGGTGCCAGTGGGAGGTGGTGGAACCTTCTAGAGGTGGGGCCTAGTGGGAGTAAGTGAGGTAATTGGGGGTGTGGCCTTGAAAGGGATGTTGGGACCCTGGCCCTTTCCTCCCTCCCTCTCTCTCTTTCTCTCTCTCTGCATCTCAGCTGCCACAAGGTGAGCAGCTTAGCTCAGCCATGTGCTACCTGCCATGACAGTCCGCCTTGCCACAGGCCCAGAAACCACGGAGCCAAGAGACCATGGACTGAGACCATGAGCCCAAATAAATCACACCTCCTTTTCAGTTGGGTTTTCTCGGGTCCCAGTGAGGGAAAGCTGATTAGCACAGCTGTCCCATCAAACTGGTCCTTCCTTCCTTCCCTTCCTTCCTTCCTTCCTTCCTTCCTTCCTTCCTTCCTTCCTTCCTCCCTCCCTTCCTTCCTTCCTTCCTTCCTTCCTCCCTTCCTCCTTCCTCCCTCCCTCCCTCCTTCTCCCTCCCTTCTTTCCTTGATACTGAGAATTGAACTCAGGGGCATTGTACCTCCAAGCTACACCCTCAGCCCTTTTTATTTTGAAACAGGGTCTCGCTAGGTTGCTGAGAATTTCACTAAGTTTCAGAGGCTGGCTGCGGACCTGTGATCCTCCTGTCTCAGCCCCACCAAAAACTGGGATTACAGGTGTGTGCCACCATGCCTGGCTTCAGACTGGGCATTTCTAAAGGCAGAGCTGCTGCCTGGGGATGCCTTGGGGCAGGTCTCTGGCCCTCTCCCCAGGTTAGCAGCTCCTGGGGGCAGGTGTGTGTCTCCATCCTCAGGCTGGGGTCTCCTGAAGTCAGGGCTGCTCCACCCCAGTCTAGGGCTCCCTGAAGACAGTGGGCAATATTCCCCATTGGATGTTTTCTCTTCACCCCTCTCAACCCGCCAGGTGGGTAGGTCTTTTGAAGTTCCAGTGATCGGGCTGGTTCTGTCCTGACTGGGAGAGGTGGGGAGAGGGGAAGGCATGGGCAGAAAGCTGGAAAGGGGTGTGGGGGGGCATGCTGATTCTTAAAGCCCTTGGGTACAAGGGAAGATCCCTTTCAGCAGGAACAGGGACCCAGGGATTATGGGACCGGCCCCACTCTGTCCTTCAGCCTGGAAGGGACCAGGCACCACCGGACCAGGCCCTGGCCATGCTGAAAACCCCTCCGTCCTAGTAACTGGAACAGGGAGTGCCTACCACTGGAAGCAGGAAGTCTGGGCTCCAGTCCAATTTGTTTGCTAGTTCATTCATTCATTCATTCATTCATTCATTGTTTCTTGAGCTCCTATGTTGTGCCTGGCACCATGCAGGGCACTAAGAATACAGCAGAGCTCAGTTCTCTGACAGGTCCAGGCTCATGTCCCCGCCCTGCCACACAGTGGCTTGTGGCCATAGGACAGTCACTCAGCTGAACCTCAGTTTACTCTTTTGTAAAGCAGGGCGGCAGTGGCTTGCCAGGAGGGTAGGAGCAGAGGCAGGCCCGGTGCTTGGCAGACAGTGGGTCCCCAGGAATGGCTGTGCCTTCCCGCCCCCCTGTGGGGCAGAGGCGCCTGCACTGGAGCCCGATGGTCCCCTCTGAGGGTCTTATGCTCCCTGTGGCAGATGCCGTGGTAGGAGGGGACTCTGGACTGGCCTCCGCCCACAGCCTCCCTCTTGAGAGGGTGGACAGTCTGTCTTCAGAGGACAGCTGAGGCCAACCTTGTGCCAGGCCCTACCACCTGGACCAGGACCTGATTCCTTGTCACCCATGGTCAAACCCTGTCACTTGTGTGGTCGCCACACTGTCTCCTATCTAGTCAAAAAATGCTAATGAGTAACCCTCCCTGGGTGCTCACTTGAAAGCACAACCTCCTCTCACTGAATTCTCACCAGGAGGAACATCCGCCCTGCCCGGCAGGGGATGAGGACAAGAGGCTTGAGAGGAAGCAGGCACCTGGGCACACCTGACCCCAGGTATGCTCACGCCACCATCCCCCTGACCCCACCTCTGGGCCTGCTGCTGACAGGTGCTCCTGCCCCCAGCCCACCCCAATTGCTGCCTGAGCCCCGTTCACATCTGCTGCCCTGCACTCCCACCCGCAGAGGTCCCCCGTGGGGCCTCCTCTCCCCGGATCTTCCTTCTCTTCCTTTTTTTTTTGCAGTGCTGGGGATAAACCTAGGGCCCTGTGTCTGCTAGGCAAGCGTTCTACCATGGAGCTACACCCCCAGCCTCGTTCTTCTGGATAAGTTATAAAACTTGCCATCAGGTTTAAAATTGAAGGACAAGAGGAGCCAAATCTCATTTATTAAATGGTGGGACTAAAGCAATGTTTCAAGTGACAATTATAATAATTACAAATTCTGTTACCGTCTGGGGGGGAGGCTATGGGTTGAGGAAGGTGCGGATCTGAGGAGACCAGCTCCAGCCCTCCCCAGGTCCCAGGCTCAGTCTGCTGGACATGGTGGAGGCAGAGGACAGAATGACAGAGCTCCGGAAGGGGAAGCTGTGGGTTGTTCTTCCAGGGGGATGCACATGACCTGGTGACCCTCAGCCGTTTAGCCTCCGAGCCCTTGACGGGGTCCCAGGAAATAGGAGGAGGAAGGGAGGGCTCAGCCTCTTCCTATGACTGGTGCTTGGGCTGGAGCCTGATGTCCCTGCTGGGTGGTGGCCTGGGTGGGACCCCCTGGGATGTGGGTCCACGTGGTGAGTCCAACAGAGGGTGTGTCACATGGCTGCTCTGGGTCAGCCTGGCCTGACCATGGTGTGACCTTGGGTTTGTCACCCCCACCCCTACTGTGTGGCCCTGGAACACTCACCCTTCCCACCAGCTCCTTTCCACCAACTCCTCGCTGCAACCAGGGACAGCCCACCACAGTGGACGCTCTGAGGGCAGGACCTTGTCTCCACTGCCCACTCACACCTGTCCTCAGTGCCCAGACCAGGGCCTGGCACCCTAGAGGCTCCTAGGACCTATCTGTTCAAAATGATGAGTGTAAATCAACAGGATACACTGTGGGGCAGGCATCCTCAGCCCCATCTAATAGAGGAGTCAGGCTCAGAGAGGGGAAGTGACTCACCCAAAGTCACACAGATGATCTGGTGGTGGGGACGAGGCAGGGGAGCAGCACGGATCCTGGGAGAGACCCCAGAGCCTTTGATGATCAGTCAAAGGCTGCACAGGGTCTGGTTACCACTAGGAAACTCCAGCCAGCCTGCTCAGGCCCCAGAGCTGGTGCCTTGGGAAGAAGGGCAGGGAAGGAGGGAGAAAGTCATTTGCATAAAGGTCTTGCCTCCTCCAGTCAGCTGGGCTCTCAGGGGTGGGGACACCAGGGCCTGGCCAGTCACTAGGAGGATGGGAGCAGAGGTGGGTGGAACAGAGCCAGGCCCCGCCCAGGTCAGAACCAGGCTCCACCCCCTGTGCCCACATGGCCCTTCCCAGCCCACTTTCCCACCCTGACCTTCTTCAGTGCTCCCAGCAGCCCTGCATCAAGGGCAGTAACAGTCATCTCCATTTTGCAGCTGAGGCCCAGAGAGATCTTGTGATTGGCCCAAGGTCACACAGCAAGTCAGCAGCTGACCTAGAACTGACCCAGGCCCTGACTCCCAGCCCAGTGGCTGAGTCCTGCCCCTCTGTCTTCTTTCTGGGTGCCCACCTGTGCCTGTCCTCTGTTACCACCAGCCCCCTCTCCCCACCGAAGCCCCCACTCAGGACTGGGCTCAGAGCTACTGTTGACCTCCCGGCCCCCTTCCCAACCTCCTTTCCTGAGCCCAGGTCCCTTGCCCAGCTGCCCCAGACACTGGATTAGGGAGATGCAGGATGTCGGAGCTGGTAGGGTCTCAGGAAGTGTCTGGCTCAGTCCCCTGGGGGTAGGAGGGAGTGATGGTCCCTCAGCGGCCACACTGTGTCCCTCGCCTCCACCCCAGGAGCTTCGGGGCCTGACTTGGAGCGCTTTCCCTGCTTCCTGCCTTGCTTCTCCCCCAGCAGATTCTGTGAATCCAGGTCTGAGGTTTGATTTACATACTTCAGAAGGAGGGTGGCATCGATAGGAGGCCACGATGCTGTCTTGCCAGGAACCCCGCTTCCCTGGAGGGGTGGTCTCAGCCCCTCCTGGCCGCAGCCTGGATCTACTGAGGCTTCTCTCCCCAGGGAGCTGCTTGGTGGCTTTGGGGTGGGGGTTACAGATGTGGAGGGGCCATGGGGCCCCCACGCGGTGAAGAGCAAATCTAGACAGGGAGGTTGGGAGGGAGAAAATGGACTCAGCGTTCACCAGGGGCCCAGGTTGGAATCCCTGCCATGTCATGAGCTGTGTGACCTGGGGCAGCTCAGTTAACTCTCTGGGCCTTGATTTCCTCATCTGAGAAATGGGAGCAATCAATGAGATTACTGACATCTGCCTGGGTATAGGGTGGATGTGAGTACCTGACACACAGAAGCTCGGGGAAACTGGATTCTCCCCCAGCCCACCATGGCCTCCTTTCCCTGCTCCTGCCACCTCCTCCAGTCTCCCCCAGCTTCCCCCAAGTCCCTCCTGCCCAACTCCGCCCCAGGGGAGAGCAGGCCCTGTCTGTCTTGCAGGCTCTGCCTCCACTGTGGGCAGGACTGGCTGGGCGGACCCAGCACAGATGGCTGCCGGGTCAGGGATGTTAGATTTGCAGCTGCTTCCTGGCTAATGGGTCTGGAAAGAGCCCTTGGAAGAGTAAGACACCTTGGGGGCCAGAAATTCTTTTGCAGTCTAAGGGGTCAGCAGAATTCTTTAACCATCTGATTTCTAGTAGGGAAGGAGGGAGTTGGCCTCCTTGGGGCAGATGCCAGGGTCTGAAGGACTGGAGCGGGGCTGGGGTCCTTTCCCTGGGGTGGGGGCAGCTTTACTACCTCTGGAGTCTCCCGGCTACCTGGGCCCTTCAGGGTGGGGCCTCTAAACAACCTCAGGGCTCTCAAATTGCTGTGTCCCCAGCAGCAGTGTCAAGAGAAGGGGCTCTGGAGTCAGACCTGCCGGGCCCCAGAGGGGACCCCAGAGACCCATGCTGCTCCTGGGCAAGTCCTGCAGCCTGCGTCCCCGAGCCCTGCCTTCTCGCCTGCGCAGTGGGAGTGGCCAGTCTTTCCTCCCTCCCCTGCTTGTTGTGCAGGTTAAGTGAGCAAAGCCCAGCACAGTACAGCGCCTGACACAGAGTAGGTCCTCCACATAGTAGGTCCTCCACAGAGGATGGCTGTGATCTGAGCCAGATCTCAGCTGCACTGGCCGGGGTAGGCAAGGCATGGACCTGGGGGCCTGTCTGCTGGACTCGATCCCTGCCCAGCCTGCACCCCTGCCCAGCCTGCACCAGCACTGTGACTTGAAGAAATGGCCTGACCTCTCTGTGCCTCTGTTTCCTCATCTATAAAATGGGGTAATAATAGTGTCTGCTTCATAGGGTCATTGTGAGGATTAAGTGAGATAATACTTGTAAAGTACGTAGAACAGAGCTGGGCACACAATTAGCCCAAAGTTATTTTATTTTATTTATTTTTTTTGGTACTGGGGATTGAACCCAGGGGCATTCTACCTCCGAGCTATACCCCTGCTCCTTTTTATTTTTTTAGTTTGAAACAGGGTCTTCCTAAGTTGCTGAGGCTGGCCTCGAACTTGTGATCCTCCTGTCTCAGCCTCCCAAGTACAAGTTAGTTTTTTATTTTAATTGCTATTTTGACAACTGTCATTGACCAGCCTTTTCTCTTACTGGCCTCTATAACTCTATAACTCTCTGTGACTCCCCTTTTCCTCCATCTTCATGGTTTGTTAAAGAGCTTGTGGTTTCCTCTGGGGTCTGCTCTGCCCTCCCCCATTCCAGCCACCCCCTCACCCCCTTATAGTGTCTTGTCTTTCTATTCTCTTACCAGTGCCTTTTGAAGAGCAAAAGTTTTTAATTTTGATGGAATCCAATTTATCGATTACTTCTTTTATGAATCCTACGTTTGATATTGCATCTAAGAAATACTTGCCTAACACAAGATCACGAAAGTTTTCTCCTATGTTTTCCTACAGAAGTTTTATAATTTTAGGTTTTACATTTAGGTCTGTGATCTATTTTGGGTTAAGTTTTGTAGATGACATGAGGTATAGATTAAAGGGTCTTTTTGTTTTGTTTTTTTTTTTTGCACATAGATACCGAGTTATACCAGCACATCTTGAAAGACTATCCATTCATTCTCCACTGAATTGCCTTCATGACTTTGTCAAAAATCAATTGTCCATATATGTGTGGGTCTATTTCTGGGCTCTTTGTTCTGTTCCACTGAGGCCAACACCACATAGTCTTAATTACTGTAGTTTTATAGTGTCTCAAAACCACAAAGTGTTAGATTTCTAACTTTGCTCTTCTTTTTCAAGGTTGTTTTGGCTTTTGTAGGTCCTTTGTGTTTTCATATGAATTTTAGAATCAATTTTTCAGTTTCTACAGAAACTGTAGGTTTCTCCATGAATCTTGTGCTTGCGACTTGTTGAGCTCCTTTTATCTGTGGGATTATACTTTTCAATCAGATTTGGAAATTTTTCTGCCATTATTTCTTCACCCATTCTTTCTGCTGCCCCTTCTTTGAAACTCCAACTGAACACGTACATGAGGCAGTTTGAAATTGTCCCACAGTCCACCGCCGCTCTGTTCATCAAAAAAATTCTCTTTTCTCTCTATTCAGTCGGAATAGCTTTTATTGCTTTGGTGTCAAGTTCATTAATCTTTGTCCTGAAATTTCTAATCTGCTGTCAATCCATCCAGCCTGTGTTTCCTCTTATAGACTGTACTTTTCACTTCTCGGTGTTTTATCTAGTCTTGTTCATAGCTCCAAGGTGTTTACTTAACATTTCGAATGTACAGAATACAGTTGTAATAGCTTCTAAAGCTCTTGCCTGCTAATCCTATCATCTGTACCAGTTCTGAGCTGGTTTTGACTGGTGTATTTATCTCCACATTGTAGGTGGCATTTTCCTGCTGCTTTGTGTCTGCTAATTTTTAATCGAATGCTAGGCATTGTGGATCTAATTTTGTTAGATGCTGGATATTTTTGTACTTTTATTAGATGGAGCTAAGCTACTTATTAGCAGTTTGATCTGTTCAGGTCTTGCTCTTAATAATTGTTAGGTGAAACTGGGTGTGGTGGTGCACACCTGTAATCCCAGTACTTGAGAAGCTGAGACAGGAGGATCTCAGGTTCGAGGCCAGTCTCAGCAACTTAGTGAGACCCCTAGCAATTTAGCCAGACCCTGTTTAAAAAAAAATAAAAGGTCTGGGGGTGTGTCTCAGAAGTAGAATACTCCTGGGTTCAGTCGTCCCCCCAAAAAAAAGAAAAAAAGAAAAAAAATTGAGAATTGTTAGGTGGACCTGAAGTAGTGCTTAATCAAGGGATATTTGCTTTCTATTACCTAGAAGAGATTCTCCTGTGTGCTTCATTCAGTTCCCTGTGAACCATGACGTTTTTCAGCCTGGTGAGTGGGGACAGGCTGATGACTGTCCCCTTGATGTCTCCTAGTGATTTTCCGTCTAGCCCGGTGTGGGTGCTGGGCACTGTTACCTTTATCCTTTAGAAGAGTCCTTTCTCCAGAGTTTGACAGCTTCCTCAAATGCACACGCCCTTCAGCACGCAGCTAGAACTTGAAAGGGACCTTGTGAGGCCTTTGGTTCTCTCCATTTTCATCTCTCCTTTTGGTACTCTGTGCTATGAACTCTGTCTTGTTTTTCCTGGTTTCTCAGTTCTGTCTCTTAAAATTTTTATTTATTTTTTGTGGTACTGGGGAATGAACTCAAGGGGCATTTTACCTCCAAGCTACACCCCCCCAGCCCTTCTTAATCTTTATTTTGAAACAGGGTCTTGCTAGGTTGCTGTGAGTCTTGCTAAATTGCTGAAGCTGGCCTTGAACCTGTGCTCTTCCTTGTCTCAGCCTCCCAAGTACTGGGATTACAGGCACATGCCACCACACTCAGATCAGCTCTGACTCTTTAACTCAGCTCTTCTTAGCTCCTTCTTCCTGTATCATGGCCTGGAAATCCTCTCAGTACAGCAAGCTGGGGAATCATTGGTCTCAGCTGTGTCCCTTCTCTCGTTTTTGATGTTCAGTGTCTTGTGTCTTGGTCTTGTCACTTTACTCGTAAGCCTTGGTTTTCTTACCCATAAAGGTGGATCTCTCCAAGATCCCCAGAGTTATCATGAAGATTTAATGAGATAATCTACTAAACCACTCAGCCTAGTGCCCCGTATATGGTAGGTGTGCCATAGATGGTGACTGTTATTAAATCACTACCACAAAGCTACTATTCAAACAATGACTGAGAAAATACATAATGGGAAATTCAGGAATTCAGAAAGGCTTTCAATGAACTCCCCTGTTATCGTAATCACCAGAGCCCATGCATATAAAACAGTGGTCTAGCCGGGCGTGGTGGTGCATGCTTGTAATCCCAGTACTTAGGAGGCTGAGACTGAAGGATCTGGGTTTGCAGCTAGCCTCGGCTACTTAGTGAGGCCCTCCACAACTTAGTGAGACCCTGTTTCAAAATAAAGAATAAAAAAATAGGGCTGGGGGTGGAGCTCAGAGGTAGAATGCCCCTGGGTTCAATCCCCAGTACTGCAAAAAAATAAATAAAACAGTGGTCTGCTATGTGGGGAGCCAATTTTTCCATCTACAGACAATGCTGGGTGATGTTAGGTCTAGGTATACAACATATGGATTCGAGGACCCTTTGCAACATCCATTCCCAGGGTCCCTCTGGCCTGGGTGCAGTCAAAGCCAGTGGAGATTTCTGACCTGTGTGGCTATGGCAGTGTGGCAGGGACAAGAGTTCTGGGGTCATTGAGTCCAGCCTCTCCCATCCCTTCTCCTACTCCAAGAAAGCACGCAGCATCCCAGTCCCTTCCTGGGGTCAGAGCCGGGCCCTCCTTTCCAAGTCCACCCCAAGTCTCAGGCACTCTCTGCTGAGGTTTGTGCCCCCCCGCCCAGTGAATACAAAATCATCTTTTATGATGAGATGCAATAAAACCAGCTCATTACATCCCTCTTGGCCTCTGAGTCAAGTTGCCAATAAAACAGATTCCACAGAATCATTTAATTAGCTGGAGGGTAGACAGGAAGAGGGAGGAGATATTATGGAGACAGGAAAATGGGGTAGCATGAGGGTGAGGGAGAGAGGGTGTCGGGGAGCAGAGAGAGGATGAGGGAAGGTGGGAAGGAGAAGGAGAGTGAGCAAAGGAAAGGGAGGGCGGGAAAAGAGGAGCGAGGGGAGAGGTGGGACCCGAGTTTGGATTTCCTCCGAAAACCCTCCTGTAGGAGGGTGGTGTTGGCTGGACTTGTTATTCCTTTTGGAAAAGTGAGGAAACCAGGTCCTGCCCTTGCTGCCCACTGCGCTGGGGCTGGATAAGACAGGCGGGACCACAGTGAAAACATGGCTGGGGTCTCTGCAGAGCGACTGCCAGGTTTGAATCCTGGATCTACCATATTCTGTGTGAGCATGAGCAAGTTACTTTGCTTTTCTGGACCTTAATTTCCTAATAGATAAAGTGCAGGTAAAGTCAGGCATGAGGGCACACACCTGTAATCGCAGTACTTGGGAGGCTGAGACAGGAGGATCTCAGGTTCAAGGCTAGCCTCAGCTACTTAGTGAGGCCGTCAGGAATACAGTGAGACCCTGTTTCAAAATAAAAAATAAAATAGGGCTGAGGGTATAGCTTAGAGGTAGAATGCCCCTTGGGTTCCATCTCTAGTACCACCAAAAAACTCCCCCAAAACACAACACAACACAACACAACACAACACAACAAAACAAAAACATACAGGTAAAAGTACCTGTCCCATAGGGAAGTTGGGAGAATTGAATTAGTTAATATATGTAAATCACCCAGCAGAGTGCCTGGTACCTAGTAAGTACTGACAAAGACCAAACTTTAGACAGAAGCCGCCGAGCCCTTTTCTCAGTGAAGCCTTGACCTTGGGCTTCTGTGTCCATCTTTGCCAAGTTCACTTTGAGCAATAAAACTGCTAAGTTTAGAGAGAAGCCCCTACCTTTGATATCTGATCATTTTCACCTGCCATCAGTGAGAATCCTGGTAGGTCCACTGAGTAAGAATCCCCTCCCCTTGATGTCTCCTCTCAGTGATTTTCTATCCACCGCCTCACTGTGCTCCTTGGCTGTAAATCGCCACTTGTCTTTGTGTTTGGAATTGAGCTCAGTTCTATATTGAAGTCTCTTCCCTGCTGCAAGAGTTTCTGAATAAAATCTCTCTTTAGCACTTTAGTGTCTGACTCTGGTTCTCTTTGACAATACTCAATAAATTCCAACTTTGAATTTAAAGGAGCTAGAAAATAAAACAAAAAGGATTATAGTGCTGTGGCTCAGTTCAAGGGTTAGGACAGTCTTTCCTGAAGAGGGTTGTCTTCAGCTGAGGCCTGGAGTATGACCCACACGTAAAGAAGAGAGACTAAGCATGTAGCGGGTGCCTATTTTTGTTTGTTTGCTTGCTTGTCTAAAGTTCATCCCTCTTCTGGTAAGATCAGTCCCCAATTTTCCTTTGGAAAAAACTCCCCACCCACTCTCAGTCTATCCAGTTAAGGCCATCCTGACCCCTGGCTCCTGTCACCTGGGTCTAGCCATTCAGTGATTTTCACCTTCTGGCTGCAGTAAGCATTTCAGTCATGGACAGATGGCCCAAGTCAGGCCATGAAAATTATACCAGAAACTTTTGCTAATGCTGTCAGAAAAGGGAGCTGCTGAGCCCATGTGAAGCCAGCCCAATGTGAACAGTGCCCATCTCCTACGTAGAATGGAGAGCATGACTGTGAATCATGCCAGGGCGGGAGAGACAGAAATGCTATGTCCTGTGGGCATCATTTAAGTTCCTGGATCCTGATACACCTGAAGCCATAAATTCTTGGACTTTTCAAGTAAATGTACCAATTAATTTCCTTTTTAAAAGTTGCTTGTTTAGGCGAGGTTGAATTGGATTTTTTTTTTTTTTTGCCACTTGGCGATGGAAAGAATCCTGTATGAACTGCACATTTCTGGCAAAGGAAATAGCATAGGAGATATCTCCGAGGAGCTAAGGTTATGATCTATTCTAGAAACTCAAAGAATACCAGGGAGACTGAAGTGTGGCATTTGAGGGGACAGTAGTGAATGTCTGCCAGTCATGGCTCAGGGTGCCAAGAAACCTGGGCACACGTTGGGGAACAGGAGGGGGGCAAGGTAGAGACTAAAAGCACCGGCATTGACAAAAACTTCTGATTCTTTACAATCAGCACGGCCCGTGGTCTCTTCCAAAGGCCCTGCTTCTCATTGTTCTTCCTGCTTGACCCTTTACCTGCTCATGGAACAACATAAATGAAAGACACAGGGTTAATTATGGCCCGTAATGACACAGTTATGGAACATAAATACCATTTAGTCCAAGATATTTATTTTGTCTTATTTAAAACAATTGTCCAAGTAATATAACCTACATTATCATGGTAAAAAGCCTAATATGAATAAGACACATGGCTTAATTTTAAAGGATGGAGATTATTTTAGTCAGCTTTTTTTTTTTTTTGGCTCTGTGACCAAAATACCTCACAAGAACAACTTAGAGGAAGAAAGGTTTATTTAGGGCTCACGGTTTCAGAGGTCAGTCCATGGTCAGCCAGCTCACCACAGCAGAACGGCTTGGTGGTGGGGCTTTATGGCAGAAACTGGGGCAGAGAAAAGATACTCTCTGGAGTGGTAGCTGGAAGCAGAGGGGGAGGGTGACAGGGGGTGAGGGACAGGTACAGTCCTGAAGTCTACGCCCCCAGGGACCCACCTCCTCCAGTCACACCCTGCTTCCAGGCCTGGCTGCATTGCTTAACATGTGAACTTTGGGGGATATATTTTTTTGAGGTACCGGGGATTGAACCCAGGGGTGTTCTACCTCCGAGTTTCCCCCCTGGCCCTATTTTTTATCTTTTATTTTGAAACTGGGTCTCACGAAGTTGCGGGGGGCCTCACTAAGTAGCTGAGGCTGGCTGCAAACCCGGATCCTCTGGTCTCTGCCTCCCAAGTACTGGGATTACAAGCGTGTGCCACCATACCCGGCAACTTTGGGGGATATTTTAAACCCAAACCATAACAGAGATGGAGGCCAAATATCCCCACTTTATGTAGAGCAATCCTGAGATAATAATAGCAGTAACCCTCTTGTTTGTGGTACTGGGGATTGAACTTAGGATACTGTACCTCTGAACCCCCAGCCCTATTTTATTTTGAAACAGGGTTTCACTAAGTTGCTGAGGCTGGCCTCGAACCCGAGATCCTTCTGCCTCAGACTCTCAAGTGCTTGGATCGCAGGTATGTGCCACGATGCCCAACAAGTAACTCACTTTTAAAAAAAGCATTAACTGTGTACCAGCCACTGTGCCAACCTCTTTACTTTCATTCTTTTGGTTTAGTTCTCATCAAGACTGTAGGAGGCATTTGGCAGATAAGATAGCTACGGTGTAGAGAGGTTAAGAAACTTGCCCAAGATTATATTACTAGTAAATGGTGGAGCTAGGATTTGAATTCAGGTCATCTGACCCCAGAGCTCATTTTCTCATTCCTGGTCACAATGCACAATTTACCAGAGCAAGTTTCTTTCATCAACTAGATAATTCCATCTAGAAGACAGAGGCAAAGGAGTGATTCCAGGAATCTGAAGAGAAAAGCCATCTAGAGATCCCGGGTGCTCTCCGTGGTGCTGAAACCCATACAGCCCCTGTAGTCAACACAGGAAACTTCACCTTCAGCCCACCCTCCTGACTTTCCCTCTCCCTCCCTCACCCCCCCCCCCAGAATATTCAGGCTACTTTTTATGACATCCATGTGTTTTCACTCTGTTTTTAATGAGCTATCCCTGGGATCACCATTACTCTTCCCAGGTCACACCTCTCTTGGCTTTTTTTGCAATCAAATCTGTATTTATTCTTGGGGTTTAGGGAGGAAAACATAGCTCCTGCCCTCAAAGAACTATAGGCAACCTAGGGATTATAACACATACAAAGTATACATTAGGTAAGGCCTAGAAACATTGTAGGCTGGCATGTCAAGTCCTGCCAGGTCTCCTCTAACACGGCCTCTTGTCTCTGTGACACCCCATCTGTAGCCTCTGGACATAGGAGCCTTCTCCTGCCTCTGGACTCTTCATATACTATCTCTGATGGACATGGCTTCCCACATGCCCACTGAGCTCAGGTGCCACCTCTTCCAAATATCTTATCCCTACCACCATCATCACCACTGCCAGACAGAGTAGTTTCTTCTAAGATTTCAAGGCTTTTGAGGGTGAAACTGACAACAATGGGGGGCATTATAAAGTAGCGAGATGCTGTAGCATTGCATGCTAGCACTCCCTGGGGCAGGGAAGGGGCCCTAGGCTTGGCACAGAGGGAATTGAAATCTTGTCTGGAATTTCCCCAAGTTACTGTGTGACCAGGGAGAAAATGTGCACCCCTCCATCTCTAGAACATGAGAGTGTTCAGGACAGGTAATTCAAGGGTTCACTACACAAACATGCTCCTAGTGTCTACCATGAGTAGACAAGACATTGGATCAGGCCCAGGGCAGGGGTGGGCGTGGCCTCAGAGGGGATCAGACCTGAGTGCAGGAGAGGACAGGCAGGACTAGCATCGCAGCTAAGGGAGACCTGCATGGTGCAGAGGGGAGGGGCTCTGCCAGACTGGCAGCACTAGATTTCCTATGGGAAAAGCGCACTGGATGAGGCCCTGCAGCATTTAAGATGGACTAGGAAGCAGAGGGTGCTTCAGAGGGAAGAAAAGTCCTGGGTTTTAGCATTCTAGGTTCTGTGATTCTGGGCAGTGGGCTCTGTAGTTCTGGGTCCAGGGGTCTCTTATTCTTTGTTCTAGATTTCACACCTCTGGATTCTGCCTGTCTGTGTTTGGAATTTTGTGATACCCGGTTCTGTACCTCTAAGTTCTGTGGTTCAAAGTCTTATAATGGGTAACTCTAAGGTCTAGGATCCTACATTCTTGATTCTGAGATATATGAGCCTGGACTCTGGGTTCTGGACTTTATGGTTCTGAGTTCTGTTCCTCTTCTACTCCCAAGGCAGGTGTTGGAAAGGAGAAGGTCCTATGACCTCTAGCTCTTCTGAAGAGTCCCCACCATCAGGCAACTGGGCAGAGAAGCCCCTCCTTCCATGCCTTCCCATCCTCCTACACAGTCCTCTCCTCCTCCTCCCAGGAAGGGCCTCACCAGGTTGGAGGACAATCTGAGAGAGGGTGTGTATAGAAGGACCATTCTGCCCGACTCTGCAGGCCTGCAAATAACTGTCTCCACCTCTGGGTCCTGGATGGCCTGGATGGGAACCTGCTCTCAGAAAACAAGTTTCATGTCCTGAAACAACCTGAGGGCTTACTTCTCAGTGAGGGAGACAGGGGTTGTGGTTTACAGGACCCTTATAGGCACTGGACACTCAGGGGGTCATGCCTTTGGGTGAGCATTACCCTGCCACGATCTCCCCTTCTGCTTTTTCTAACCTCTTGCAATGAAGATCATCAATAGTCTCAGCACCCACTCTACTCCACCGGGCCAAGGCACAAGACAG
>PVJS01010992.1:0-46716 GCA_004027185.1 Glis glis
TGTGTGTGTGTGTGTGTGTGTGTGTGTAACTATATATACATATATATGTAACTATATATAGTTAGTGATATATATATATATAACTATATATAGCTATATCTATCATCTATCTATCTAGTTTCTTTTCACCCTGAGTAATTTTGGATTGTATTCTGGAAATTCTGAATGTTATATTGTAGAAACTCTGGATTGTGGCACATCACTCTGAAGACTGTTGAATCTTTTAGCAATTTCTTTGGTCAGACTGAAGCTGTAAGCTCTATCTATCTCTTGGGTACCAGCTTAACTCTCAGTCCAGTTCTTTCTTCCTCCCTCGTCTGGTTTGTTTGCAATGTGTCCTTCACTTGTGTAGTTTAGGATCATCCAGAGACTTAATTAGAGTTTATTACACAGAATTGGGATGTTCCTGTCTCTGGCTCTCTCTCTTCTGGGGCTTCTCTTCACAATTTGGAATAGCAGTGGTTGCCCTAAATGTAATCTTCTGTCCTATAGGTCATTGTTTTACCACACCCTGGGTCATGAAAGGGTTTGCAGTTGGTTGAGGCCAGCAAGGTATCCAGGCAGCAAAATATAAAGATGCATTTGCCCTTAGGTTCATGAAGTGAGCGGTCAGCAGCTGGGCTGAATGCCATCTTAAAAGGGAGGCAGGCTGGGTACGTTGTTTGCCTCATCCTCTAGTTCCACATCTGGGTCCTGCTATCAACCTAAAAGTGGAACTAACAGGAAACTTATCCCATGTTGGATTCTTCTTCCAAATTCTGACTAACTGCACAATCTTCCAGCTTTTATTCCCTCTCCGTAGGCTGCAAATGGTTGTCTTTTACATTTTGTCCAGGGTTTACAATTGGTTTCTGCAGGATAGTTCGTGTGTCAGGAGCTTACTCAGCCATACTACAGTGGAATTCCCGGAAGCATAGAATTTTTGAGTGGATAGAGATCTTAGCAATCCTCTATTCAATTTTATCATGTTATAAATTGGAGACCGATATCAAGAGGTAAAAGAACTTTGCCATAGTGTCAAATAGCGGGAAAGATAATAATCTAACTTTTTCTCTAGGGATCATGTACTATGCCACTCTTGCTACAGTAGGGAATGGGAAGAGCAGCCTTTGTGCAGTGTAAAACGTTGCACTAAGACCTTTCTTTAAAATATAAGTACATTGCACATTATCTCTCAATAATCAATGACTGCGTGCTTAACAGTTTGCTACTGTTATGGGCTGAATGCTTGCATCGCTTACAAATTCATGTATTGAATCCCTCCCCACCACGATGGCTGCATTTGTAGACGTAGATGGAGCCTCTAAGGAAGCAACTGAGATTAAATGAGTCTTACAGGGTGGGGCCCTGGTTCCATAGGACTAGTGTTCTTATAAGAAACTACAGAGCTTCCTGTCTTTCCCACCTTTGGCACACAAACACAGTTGTGTGTGTACACATCAAGATGGCGGCTGCCTGTGAGCCAAGAAAAGGGGTCTCCAAATGACACCTACCTTGCCAGCACTTTGATATTGGATTTAGCTTCCAGAACGGTGAGAATGACATTTCTGTTGTTTAAGACACCCAGTTTGTGGAGTTTTGTTATGGCAGCCTGAGCTGATTAATACAGCTATAAAAATGGTCAACCAGGTTACTCGACAGAAATACCTCATCCTGACTATACAAAGGCAAATTCATATTCTTTTTAAAAAGAGCCTGAACTCAGAAAAATAAAATCTACCAATCAGGGTGATAAAAAATAAGCTTGTTTTAAAGCTATATTCAGCACTTTGAGTAAATCTGTTATGAGGGCAAATGGTGTTTCTAAAATAATTTCATCTTATTGTATTTCCTATCTTATTTTTAAAATGTTCCTAGCTATTAATAAATGTCATAGTCATACCTTCCCAAACAGCATGCAAACAGGAACCATGCCAAAGTGAGGACTGGATTCCCTTCTTTGCAGACTAAGCTTCCTTATCCACCAAGTACCTCGCCGCTCATCTTCTTTTGACTTTCACACCTTCTGACCCCTTAGTCTGCCCTATCATTTGGACTTCCATTTTACTCCTGCATCCCTCAGAGCTTCTGTTTCTTCCATCTCTTCTCATATCAAGGGGACTCACTGCCCTTTTTCCCAATGATGCCACATAAGATCTTTCCATGGTGACCTGGCCTGGGATGATCTTGTCATCTCCTTAGGCCAACCCAGTCCAGTCCAACCTAGACTTGGGAGTAGTAACCGGTATTATCAAGTAAAAGGAGTTACTAGAGATAAAGAGGCACTATGAACAGTTAGGAGGGTATTATCCACTAGAATTTCAAGTTCTATTTCTCATTTTACCCTATTTTTAAAAAATCTTTCCTTTTCTTATGTTCATTGTTCTTTGTTGTAGTCAGGGAGTCAATCCTTACAATATTAAGTCAGAATAGTTCATGCCTACATTCCAACTCTCTTTTATCCTTTCTCTCCATCTGGCAGCAGTTAGTAAAGATGACCTGTATCATGAGAAGTTAAGAAATGTGAGAGTTAGCTAGGTGTGGTGGCGCATGCTTGTAATTCCAGTTGGGAGGCTGAAACAGGAGGATTGCAGGCAGGTTTGCAGCCGGCCTCAGCAACTTAGTGAGGCTCTCTGCAACGTAGTGAGACCCTGTTTCAAAATAATAAAATAAAATAAGTGAAATAAAATAGGTCTGGGGCTTGTAGCTTGGAGGTAGAATGCCCATGGGTTCCACCCCCAGTATCACAAGGAAAAAAAAAGGAAATATGAGAGTTACCTCTCAGTTGGCCAGTGATGATCATTACTGATAATTCATGATAAAACACTTACTTACAAGCAATTATAAATAGCCAATTTTTATTTCTACATATTTATTTGATTTGATTGATGTAGACAACCATTCCAAGAAAGTCAAGTGCCAATTCTGTCAACTCTTCCATTAACTTTATGTTGCCATAGACAGTTTTGGTAAGTTCCCAAAGTATTCCTTTCCCTTTCATTTGATGATCTTGATAAATAACGAAATAAAAGGAAGAGCTGCTGTCTTTGGGGATCCTAATATTAAAAGTACTTTGGCAGGATGTTATCTAGCTACTAGACTGGATTTAGAAGGTCTCTGGGCAATGCAAGGTTTGGGACTAGAGTTTGAGCAAATCTTTCTTTTTTAAATTGTATGTCTGATTTGATTAATGATAACACAAAAGAACAGGCATGGCAAATAAACACAAGGAATATAAATTCCTATACATTTGAAGGAATTAATGAAATGTTTGAAAGAGACCTAATTTAAACATGCTAGTTTCTTACTTTCAAGTACACTTTAATTTGAGGTAATATTTTTTAAGGATGTATTTAGTGCATGATGCCCTGGGTTTGAGCACCAGTACTCTCCGCCCTCCAGAAAGGATATATTTTAATGACTGAATGAAAATACTTTTAATTCCCAACTTTAGAATTTTCTTTGTGTGTGTGTGTGTGTGTGTGTGTGTGTGTGTGTGTGTAGTACTGGGAATTTAATCCAGGGGCATTCTACCTCTGACCTATGTCCCCAGACCTATTTTATTTTTATTTGGAAACAGAGTCTTGCTAGGTTGACGAGTCTCACTACTTGCTGAGGCTGTCCTCGACCTGCGATCCTCCTGTCTCAGCCTCCCAAGTATTGGGATTACAAGCATGTGCCCAGAAGAAGAATTTTCTTTTAAAGCAATCTCTTATAATTAAATATTCTAATTTGCTTAGGAAGTCATACATAAACACACATAGACACATACATCTAAATATGTAAGCTGGCAATCCAAAGATAAACTTCTGTTTGCACTCATTGACTTATTTCTACATTTGTGCAGGCAACTAACTCTGCCCAGAGTTATTCTCTTCTTCCTTATAGGCCATGTAAACATCTGCTCATCAATCCAGGGCCAGCTTAAATACTTCCTCCCTCAATTTCTTTGGCAGAAGGAACTGGCAGAAGTTCATCTTCCCCTCCTCTATGGTATGTCTGATTTGTACCAACTTTTATCATAGCATTTAGCACTTTCCCATGGAAAACATGAGTTCCTGAGGACAATGCCCAGGGCTTATCTTTGTATCACTTCCTGGTACACAACTTGGGCTTTGGTGCATAAGAATGTTCAACAATGGTTTCTTAAGTATTCCAACAAGTAAGACTTATCTTTAGGTTTTTTTTTAATTGAAATTGTCTGGAGAGATTTAGAAAATAATGTGGCATATTAGTTAGGGATGTTTTCAGGTGAAAGTAACAGACAATCTAACTAGCTGGGCAAACAGATGTTTATTTTTAAGAAGCCTAGAAGTTTCTTGATGATAGCATGAAGGTTCAGGGTTCTTTTCACATTTCTGCTCTAGCATCCCTCGGGTATAGGTGGTTCGTGCTCACACTTTTCACCTTGGTTGCAGAAAGCTCCCAAAGCTACCGCATCGTATTGATGTGGAAGGAAGGATGAAAGGAAAAAGAGGTGGTCCCAGCTCCGTCTGTCCTTGCCCATTAATTAATTTTTTTTTGTGGTACTGAGGATTGAATCCAGGGGCATTCTACCTCCAAGCTCCACCCCCAGCCCTATTTTTTATTCTTTATTTTGAAACAGGGTCTCACTAAGTCGCGGCGGGCCTCACTAAGTAGCTGAGGCTGGCTGTGAACCTGCGATCCTCCTGTCTCAGCCTCCCAAGTACTGGGATTACAAGCATGCGCCACTGTCCCCAGCCCTATTAAGTTTTTAGAGAAGTTTCTAAGCAGACTTTCTTTCCTATCTCATTTGCCAGGGCTGGGGTGCGTGGCCACACTCAGGTGCAGAGGTTGAGAAAGCGCCAGATGGCTCAGTTTCTGTCATGCATTGGCTAGGGTCTGCTGTAGAGGACAAAGCCCAAACCAAAAATACAATGGGGAGTGGATTAAGATAAATTAAGACAGTAAAGTTACCAGGTTTGTTAAACGAATACGTGTGAGACAATGGGGACCTTAGAGTATCACTGCGAATAGGTATATAGGTAATAATTCATGTTGAGATATTTTCTCAAGATTGTGGTTGTTACAATGGCACAGATAATGAGGTATCTGTCTCCATCACACACCTCTTACTTCTTCTGTGATTTTAAATCATGACAGTTTTCCTTCATTTCACATTCACCCCCACTTTACTGGGGTCCCATCACTGCCATTCTCTACAATGTTCCATTCGCTATGAACACTTTCCTCATTTAAAAATAATTTCTCTCATTGTTCCTCTGAGCTATTAGCACTTTGTACCATCCACAAAATACTTAATATCTTAAACTTTGTCTGGTGACAATTTGCATAATGATTTTATCCCCTCTTCCCATAGACTGCTAGTTCCTTCAGGGTACTAAATCCTTCTCAGACATAGTAGGTCCCAAAAGACTATTTTTTGAATTGAATATTTAACTCATTTCTTTAGACCGTTAGTGTTGGAAAGAAGGAAATGGAAGGGAAGACTAATATGTATAAAAGTAGGGCAACTGCTAGCCTGTGGTGATCAAAAAACTAGGGAAAAAAAGTTTCCAGCATGGGTCAAAAATGGCCCTCCCTCTGCATGCCAGGCGAGGACACAGCACCTCCTCTGAGCTGTCGCAACCCTGCGGGCATGGAGCTTGGAGGCCTGATGGTCCTTCTAAGCAAATAATAATAATAACAATAATGATAATTATTATCATTATTATTATTATTATTTTGTGCCACTGGGGCAGTCTACTTCTGAGCTCCACCCCCAGCCTGATTTTTTTTATTCTTTATTTTGAAACAGGGTCTCACTAAGTTGTACAGGGCCTCACAAGTAGCTGAGGCTGGCTGTGAACCTATGATCCTCTTGTCTCAACCACCCAAGTACTGGGATTACAAGCGTGTGCCACCATGCCTGGAGGGCTAATTGACCGATGTGTGCATGTATACTTCTACCACCCATCAAGATGTATGATTACAATGCACCAAAAAAATAATAATGACGGGAAACTCAGAATTTCACATTTTAGATAGGTCTAATTGCCCAAGTTTCTTGCTTATAATGGAGACAAAATTTATCTTCCTATTGTTTCTCTCTGATGGCCTGAGACTTAACTTTTGATGCTAGATATTATTATCTTGTTTGAAAGCGCTACATATTCTGGCAGGAAGCTACCTCCTAAGCAACGCACAAGTAATAGACTACCATGTGCTATTTATAGGCAGGGACCATGCAAAAACTTGTGTCTAAGATCCAACCAATCAAATCTATTGTAAGAATCTAATTTACAAACCCTGGGAACCATAAACTTCCTATTTTTTCCCCTACTAGAGCACCTTCTTCTTCGGTCCTTTGTTTTATTGTCTATCCATTTGTAGTGTTTGATGTGGGATCTCATGTCACTCCACACTGCTCACTGACAATATATTAGATATGGAATTTTAATTTGAAAGCATTACTGATAAAAAATCAAATGACTGCAGCTAAATTTATAGAGCAAGAACTGATATGTGAAAGACAGCGGTGTTGAAAATTACTATTTCTCATGTCCTCCAAGTATCTTGAAAAAGATCTGAGATTAATTGTCAAGGGAATTTTAGAAAATAAGGGGAAGAACCCCTTTAACTCATAGTATCTTCTATTTGAAAAATATGCTTTAGTCTATAATGTTGATTTAATTTGATAAGTAATCAAATAAGAAGTTAACAATGTTAAAAAGTTAACAATGCAATGAAAGTAAAGAGATAAAAAGGCTAGGTATAGAAACAAAACATGCATGTACTTAGAAAATTAAAAATACTCAAAGACTCATTTTCCTTGTTTGAGGTATTTAAATGTCAAAATCATGAAATAAAGTGATTAAAATAATATTATAATATTCCATTTATTCAATGATTATTTACTAAAACATTTTGAACATAACTGAGTTAAAGTTTATCTTTGTACTGGATAAAGCCACTAGTTATGGTATCATATAAACACAGATATACTTTTTTATTTTTATTTTTTGTGGTATGCGGGTTGAACCCAAGGGTGTTCCTGCCTCTGAGCTACACCCCCAGCCTTATTTTATTTTATTTTATTTTATTTTATTTTATTTTATTTTGCAGAACTGGGGGTTGAACCCAGGGGCATTCTACCTCTGAGCTCCACTCCCAGCCCTATTTTTTTATTCTTTATATTGAAACAGGGTCTCATTATTAATGCGGAGGCCTAAGTAGCTGAGGCTGGCTATGAACCTGTGATCCTCCTGTCTCAGTCTCCCAAATACTGGGATTACAAGTGTGCGCCACCCTGCCCGGCCTAATTTTATTTTATTTTTATTTACTTCTTTATTTATTTTTTGTGGTACTGGGGATTGAATCCAGGGACATTTTATTTCCAAGCTACACCCCCAGCCCTATTTTTTTTTATTTTTTATTTTGAAACAGGGTCTCGCTAAGTTGCGGAGGGCCTCACTAAGTAGCTGAGGCTGGCCGCGAACCCGGATCCTCCTGTCTCAGCCTCTCAAGTGCTGGGATTACACCACGTCTGGCCTTATTTTATTTTTAAAACAGAGTCTCACTAAGTTGCTGAGTGTCTCACTAAGTTGCTGAGGCTGGCCTAAAACCTGTGATCCTCCTGTCTCAGCCTTTCAAGTACTGGGATTACAGGCATGCTCCACCATGCCTGGCTAGATAAACTTTTATTTTATATATTTACATATTTTTAAAACTAAAATGTATAAAAATATGTTCATTTGCTAATCTTCACTAGGCCAGAATCTTTCCTTTGTTGATTAGATCTCTGATTAGGGTTCTGTATTATTGTTCTTGCGGAAACCACACTGAAATGTATTAGCTGTCATTTCTAGCTTTGGTTTCTTTAAAGTGGACTGAGAATTAAGAACATTTATGAAATAATCCAGGAGGGGAATCTTTCTAGACCTTTATAATTTCCTCCCAGTCTTTTCGGATGACGTCCTCACTTCTAATCTATCGCATTTTAACTCGCCATTATCAGATCTCTCTAAAGCATTCAATTTAGTTTTTTTTTTTTGAGGTACCAGGGATTGAACGCAGGGGCGTTCTACATCCGCGCTATGGCCCTGGCCCTATTTTTTATGCTTTATTTTTGAAACCAGGTCTCACGAAGTTGCGGAGGGCCTCACTAAGGAGAGAGAGAGAGAGAGAGAAAGAGAGAGAGAGAGAGAGACAGACAGACAGACAGGGAGAGAGAGAGAGAGCGAGAGCTGAGGCTGGCCGCGAACCCGGATCCTCCGGTCTTCACCTCCCAAAGTACTGGGATTACAAGCGTGCGCCACCATGCCCGGCTCAATTTAGTTTTTTGTAAAAACAACCTTTTCTTTTCACATTCATATATTATCAGTTTGCAAATTATGTAACTATTTTATAGTAACAACTACAGCTAGTATTAATTGTTTTGTGAACAAACACAATTCCCATTTTAACTAGTAGCAATGTTAAGTCCAGGGAAGGACTAAGGAGAAGCCCCCACCACACAGACACAAGCAGACGTTGCCCTGGATCATCAGTTTTAGAGAGAGAATGAATGATTTGGCTAAATTGGCAAGTGGGTTAAAAGTAGAGATTGGTTAAATTAGCTTCCACTTTTTGGAGAAAGTGATTCTAAAAAAGTTAGATGATTATTGACTATAAAATATTTTTCATATTTTTCTGAGAAAAAAATTTGAAAACTACTATCAGTACAATTACTGAACTATGGGAAAGCATATGCCTTTAAGAACATTTTTTTCTGGGTTTCCACAACACTACATTCGCCCAATTTTCCTTGCAACTTTCTGACCATTGTTCCTTTTTTCTCTGGACATCTGAATGTTCCTAGTGTTCAGTCTCGGATCCCTGCTTTTCTCTATTTATACTTTCTTCCCTGGTGACCTGATATTTTTGTAGCTTGAGAAACCGTATGTATACTGAGGACTCAAGTTATTTCACCAGTCCAGCCCTTCCTTCTTTTTTTTTTGCGGTACCAGGGATTGAACGCAGGGGCGTTCTACCTCCGCGCTACACCCCCAACCCTATTTTTTATACTTTATTTTGAAACCGGGTCTCACGAAGTTGTGAAGGGCCTCACGAGGTAGAGAGAGAAAGAGAGAGACAGGGGGAGAGAGAGAGAGAGAGAGAGAGAGAGAGAGAGAGAGAGCTGAGGCTGGCCGCGAACCCCGATCCTCCGGTCTCCGCCTCCCCAAGTACTGGGATTACAAGCGTGCGCCACCACGCCTGGCCCAGCCCTTCCTTCTGACTCCAGGCTGGTATAAGAACTTCCCAATGACTTCTCCACTTAGATGTTTCACAGGCAACTTATTCTTCATTTTCCAAAACTTAAATTTTGATTTATTTCTCAAAAGCTGATCTTCCCTGCAGTCTTCCCCATCTCACTAATCAGTAAACTTCCGTTCATTTCTTTTCCTTTCTCTACTTCTAACAGAGTAACATGTTCACTATAGCAATGGCGCTTCATCAGTTTTAAATGACACTTATTGGTTTTCCTACTTATTGTTTTGCCCAACTTAACCATAAACTCTATGAGGGTAGGAATCATGTTTGTTTCATTCATTCCTGTATATCATGAGCCTAGCAAAATACCTGACTTTATAGTAGACCATCAAAATGTTTGTTGAGTAAATAAATAACATTTTATTCTTACTTTTAGAAGACTTACCATATTTTTTTGTGTGTGTGTGGTACTGGGGATTGAACCCAGGGACATTCTACCTCTGAGCTACACTACCAGCCTTATTTTATTTTTATTTTGAAACAGGGTCTTGCTAGGTTGCTGAGAGGCTCACTACTTGCTGAGGCTGTCCTCGAACCAGCGATCCTCCTGTCTCAGCTTCCCAAGTACTGGGATTACAAGTGTGTGCCACAATGCCTGGTGACTCACCATAATTTCTAATTACATAATTAAGCTATGAAAATGTCCAATTCCTCTTACTAAATGTATGCTCTGGGGAGACCATGTTTGTGTTATCCCCCACTCAATGCGCAGTGTTTGACATGAAGAAGGAACGTGATCAACCTCTGCTCAAGAAAGGCAGGAGCAGAAGTGATGCTGGATAGAGAGAGGGAACTGGTCCTGAAGGAAAATGCTTTACAGTAATACTCTGAGACCATGGCAACCATTCCAATACAAACCAGAAACACTCAATCATTCACGTGTTTTGCCCATACCCTGTAAACCTCCATACCTTCACAAGTAACTAGAAGACTCAATGTTTCACTTGCAAAACAGATGCTTGATGTTATTTAGATATAGCTGAAACTATCATTTTATTTCCTTACTATTAGCACAGCAAATTTGGATAGATCTGTACTACTTTAAGATACAGGATTCTTCAGTGAGACCTGTGCTATATAGTCAGAGTGTTGGGAAGCTTTAACCACACGATGTGTATTCAGTGAAAGGGTCGGAGAAAATCCAATTTCTTAACAGTAACATGATACCATAATGGTTGCTGAAGATCTTTCGTCATCATCAAAATCTGAATGGGCTAGAGAAAAAAATTTCACAACTAGTCATTTTTTTTTGCACTAAGGGCTAAGCCACAAGGAAAGGACAAAACTGTCATATCATTCATTTGACATACATAATAGAATTGGACAGTTGTTTGCTTGCTAGAGTGTGAATGCCCATTTCTTTAAAACCCAAGATTATATAGATCATAATAGCAGGGAAGAGTCTTTGCAGAGACGTATATGAAAAAAATATTTGTTTAGTACAAAATCAAATTAGAGAGTCAGAGCTGCTGCCTACCAAGAATTCCAAGATTATATCAGATATAGAAATAAGAAAGTTCTTTGTGTACACACAAATGTATATTATTATTTTAAGAAGACAATTTAAGAGCGAATCTTTAAATATTTACCTGAGAAATTTGCCTCTAGAAAGACTCTTAGTTATACTTAGCCTATTAACTCATTTGCAGTATAATAGCCTATGTACTTGTTTTTCATTAGTAAAAGGTTTGATTAAAAACCTTACACAGATAGTACCTCTATGCAGCTGACTAATATTTTGTCATTGGTGGTAGGTGTGCGGGGAGGGAGTGCATTGGTTTTCTACAGGAAATACTACAGAGATTTGAAATCTAGGTCACTAACAGAGCACAGCTATAAGAGAAGAGCACAGAGCCCCCCACCCCCAGTGCTTTTTTTTTTTTTGCCTACCACTCAAATAAAGAAAATCATGCTTAAGCAACAGTTAAAAGTTATCTGCTTTGTAATTACTTTTGGTTAGCTTACATGACAATCAGTTATAACCATAATTATCCTTTTTGATTTCTTCAAGATCTTAGCATGCTACTATTGTATACAAGGAAGTTTACGGTCAGTGTATGCTAAGGGAAACCACTAGACAGAAAGCCAGATAATAAAAGTGCTTCTGTGAAGTCTTTTACCTGGAAATCTTGAAACTGTTTTAAATACCAATTAAGTTTCTGTAGCATGGGTGAGTCACAAGGCCAGCCAGCAACTAAACAGAAAAAGGCTTCCCAGTGCTTCCCAGCACTTTTGCTTGCCTTCGTGGTTTTCTGAATGTGGTATCATGGTAAACACGTATCTCTGTGCTGTGATTTACGCACTAAGGGCCTTCAGAAATAACACAAACACAGCGGGCGTGGTGGCACACGGTTGTAATCCCAGTACTTGAGAGGCTGAGACAGGAGGATGGCAGGTTTGAGGCCAGTCTCAGCAAGGTAGTGAGATTCAGCAACCTAACAATACCATGTTTCAAAAACAAAACAAAACAAAACAAAACAAAACAAAACAAAACAAAACAAAACAAAACAGGGCTGGGGGTATAGCTCAGAGGTAGAGTGCCCCTGAGTTCAGTCCCCAGTACCACACACACATATACACACCAGCAACAGAAAAAAAAAAAGAAGAAGAAAAGAAAAAAAAAAAGAAAAAGAAATAACACCAACAAAGTATTTTGACAATAAAATATTTAAGCTGTATTCCTAAACACAAACAAATTCCATAGCAATGTTCTGAGTGCATTTATCAGGTATTTGAGAAATGGCAAGATCTCCTTTAAACATTTAAAAATGTATGTTTATAAATATGTACATTCATTAAACTTTATTGGTCCTGAGACATAGGAAGTAGCTCAGATATTTTAGTTAAAATATAAGCAAACAAAGCATTATTCCCTAGAGTTTCTCTTTGCGCCTATATTGAGTTTCTAAGACTAAGAAAGGGGACCTAATCTAAACTAAAAACTTCACCAACAATTCAGAAAAGAATTGAAGAGAAAGTAAGCACTTTCTGTCATTTCCCACAATGGGTAAACCTACCATATGAATCATGTCAGCTTCGTCAAATTTAGTTCAGACCTGAATCTGAAATTGTAAATTTAAAAACTAGTCTTACGTGCGGGAGGATGACATCTCTACGTCCTAATTATTCAAGTCTCCTTTCCTTTGCAATTGCTTTAAACGCTATGGTTCAGGTTCACTGCTGGCCAAACTCTGCTGAGGAATTATTATTTTAAAATGCGGCTGAGCTAGAGATTCAAGCGTGTTAGCAAACAGCTTATTTTGCAATAATTGTGTCGTTACATTTCGATAAAGGGGAAAACAATGGTTTCTACTCCAAAGTATAAAAGTGAAAATATAGTTAAAATTTCAGAAAAATACATGGACAAAATCTGCAGTTCTATTTGAGAAGCAGTACATAATTAGTTTCCTTAAAAAAAGAAAACTTCAAGATGATGAGCGCAGGCAAGATGCCACATAAATGAAACTTTCCTCGTACTCAACACTGAACAAATGAAAACACGAAAAGAACTATGAAACGGGCTGCATTAGAAATGTGAGCTTTTTGTTCTTCAAATCAGTAGTAAGCCTCATTGTATACTGATAACATTTTTCGTATCTTTAAACTACAAAAAAAGAGCTAGATGATTTAAGAATCATGCTCGATGTACTGCACTTATATTTTTTAAAAGGGTCAATGTGTTTCCTAAGGAAGTCTCTGGAGGTTGATTTACTGCAAGACACTTAGAAAACCCTGCAGGGGTCTGTTTCCTCAAGTTAATGCCAACTCCCCATGTACCCAAGCGATAAAACGGTTTTGTAAACCGTTCTGTTTACAAAAATTCTCCAATCCACAGTTTATCAAAACACTTCATTAACTTCGTCAGTGCCTTATCAACACAGATGGGTCCAACTTCAGATAACAATTTACGTGACGGTACCAGGATAGAGGAGATATTTTCAATAAACCCTACGGTTAACAACAAATTTTATAGGTAACTCAGTTATTTATTTTTTTTCTGAGTCAGAAACCAGGAGAGTAATAGAGAGAGTGCCCAAGACACTTCAAGTAAAGGTCGGCTCTGGGAATTAGGGGAAATAGCATTGTCATACCCAAAGGGCCCATCCTGTTTGATGGGGAGAACTCAGGCTTATTTTTGTTTTCAGTCATGAAGCTGAGAGAGTGAGAGAGAGAGAGGGAGGGAAGGGGAGGGAGAGAGAGAGAGAGAGGGAGAGAGAGAGAGAAGTGTTGGATTTTCTTTTTTTTTTTTGCAGTACCGGGGATTGAACTCAGGGGCGTTCTACCTTCGAGCTACACCCCCGGCCCTATTTTTTTTACCCTTTATATTGAAACTGGGTCTCACGATGTTGCGGAGGGCCTCACTAAGTAGCTGAGTCTGGTGGCGAACCCGGATTCTCCAGTCTCTGCCTCCCAAGTACTGGGATTACAAGTATGCGCCACCACGCCCGGTTGTGTTGGATCTTTTATGGCTATGTTCTGCATTAATGTTATTTGACCAATTATTTTAACCAAGGCTAAAGTATTTCATCTCCCCTTTATTTAAAAAGACTATACTTAACATAAATGCCGAGCCTTTCCTGAAATGAAAAAAAAAAGAAGAAACTGTTCTGCCTCAGAATCTCTGTTGCTTAAATAGTTTGCATTGCCTGGTCTTAGGAACATTACTATCACGACAGTCTGCACACGGCATAGGCATACGCAGTGGCAATGTGGTGCCCTAAGGGACGTATTACTGTTAACAGCCCATCCAGTCATTTGATTATCAGTGTATGGTTAATGGCTTTTGGGGATAATAACTCTGATACAGATAATCAAATGCTTTAATTAGTTTATTATTCCTTTTTCTTTTAGAACCGATCTGGGCCATATTTGACTTCAATGTGAAGGCACAGTTTTGAGGCCCATATAGACAAGTACAATCCTCAGATGGCTTCCTCAAGGTCTCAGATTAGTTCAGTTCCCAGGAGTAAAGGTGGCTCCTAACCTCGGCTCTGTTCATCAATGAGGTTTGTTTACAGTCACCTAAGAGCAATTTAATCTAAAATCGAGGAAAATGGCAAAAGTATAAAACATCATGAAAATGACAGATAAAAATGAGGCAGACGATAAAACTTCAAAATAAGTATCATTTCAGGGAAGAAATAGAACGAGGAAGTTAGGAAAGGTAGAAAGTGGATGGACTCAAGTCTATTTTCTATTCTGATACTAGAACAAATAAGCTTATAAAATAATTACTTGATCCTCTATTTACAGGTCGGGAAACTGAAGTACAGACAGCTGAAGAAACCCACCAAGATCGTGCTGCTCATGAGAGACAGAGGCAGGGTGTGAACACAGGCATTTGATTCTTGAGCCTATTCTATTAACCCTATTAACCACTACACTTCTTCTATTATACAAACAGCAGCAGCAACGAGCCCAAACAAGTGCTTTAAAAGGCAGAAAAAAAGATTGAAAGTAATTAGCCCAAAATATAAATAATACTTGCCCCTTGGTGGTAGATTATGAACAGTTTTTCCTGCTTATTCATTCTTTTAAAAATAACAAAAACGAAGTTTAACACGTGTGTGTGTGTGTGTGTGTGTGTGTGTGTGTGTGTGTGTTACTAGGGTTCAAATCCAGGGGAGTTCTACCACTGAACTACACTTGGGAGTCTGAGACAGGAGGATCACAGGTTTGAGGCTAGCACACAGTAATGCTGGACTCAAACCTGTGATCCTCCTATCTCAGCGTCCCAACTACTGGCATGTGTCACTGTGCCTGGATAAGTTTAACACCATTTTTATGTCAGCAGAAAATAAAATAAAAATATTGCTGGCCTAACATTTTCCCTCTTATCTTAGCACTTCTCAATTTAGAAAAACTATGCCCACGGTTAAATGACAATTTGTTGACAGCTCTCAGAGCACATCTCCCTGGAAAGTCACAGAAATATGGACATAGGCAGGAATTGGTTCAAATGACGTAACTTTTAACATATGTTATAGGATCAGTATACATTTAGTTGAGTTTTCTAAAACTCTTTTTTTGAATTTATTTCTTATTCTGTGTATTTTGGATGTACAATATGATATTTTGATATACACATACATAGTGAAATTAAGGACTCCATCACCTTCCAGAGTGTGTGTGCGTGCGTGTGTGCGTGTGTGTGTGTATGTGTGTGTGTGTGTGTGTGTAGGAGTACCTAAAATCTACTCTCTTAACAAATTTTCAATATACAGTATTGTGTATCATTTGTCTTGATCCTATGCCTGTTAAACGACAATTACATGGCTGATATTTATAAAAGAGGTCCTCAGATATACTGAAATGCCTTATGAATCATAGAAGAAAGAGTAAACTGACATTCAGAATAGTCTTGGAGGAAAATATACTTCTGCCCTTACCAATCTACTGAAACTGAAGCTTCTCTCTTACAGGTCACACATGCTGACAAGCACAGCCAACCTCCTTCTCACATGTTGTCTTCTTGTTAACAGCAGTTAGCACTGCTGATCATTCCTTTGAATTCTCTCCTTCCTGGGATCCCTCCTCTCCCCAGTAATCCATTACTCTTCATTTACTCCCATCATCCCGAATGCTCCTCAGCTGGCCCCTTTCTCCTGAGTGGTCACTGGACTTCTATTATATCCTGTCTCTGCAGTGTTAGGGCTTCAAACATCAAGAATACATGAACATCCCCACACTCCCAGACATCTCCAAATCCTGACCTCTTCCAATCTTCCTCTACCCCTCTGTCAGCACCTCAGGATGCCTAATATGAAACTCATTGTCCTTCTCTCCAAGATCTGTCTTTTCTGCTGAGATCCTTGATTTTTAATGGTTCTACCAATCTTCAGTAATCAAGGCTCAAAGATCCAGTGTTGCTTTTGCTCCTCTTCATTGTTTCTCTTGTCAGTCGTTATTTTAGTCTTATGTAAGCAACTTCTGTGATGTTAGTTATTCAATAAATATTTAGTGAATATTTAGTGATTGTCATATAGTGGATTTGGGGCTATTGTGGTGAATAAGACGCGTGAGGACCTTGCCTTCCTGGAGCACATTCTAGTGGGAAATAAACAATATCGGGTGGCAGATAAGTCCTATTAGAAAAGCAAATTAGAGCAGAAGATGGAGAATTATTGGTAGTGATGATGGAGTGGATCAGGAAAAGCTTCTCTCAAAAGGTGACCTTATAGAAGAGACCTGAATGGAAGAGTGCATCATGGGAAAGTCTGAAGAAGTACTATTCCAGGCAGGTGGAACAGACAATGCAGCAGTCCTGGGGTGGGAGTAAGTTTGGCATATTTGAAGGATCACAAAAAGATTAATTGGCTGGTATATAGTAAGCAGGGGAAGAATACTAGACAAAGATATCAGATAGCTAGTTGGGGTAAAAAATGAAGGACCATGTAAAGTCATGCTATGGAGTTTGGATTTTATTCCAAGTATAATGGAAAGTGATGGAGAGTTTTGACAGGGGGAGTGATGTGGTCTTATTTATGTGTTAAAGACCACTAGAACCCAGGCATGGTGGCACAGGCCTGTAATCCCAGTATTTGGGAGGCTGAGACAGGAGGATCGTGGGTTTGCAGCCAGCCCTAGCAACTTAGCGAGGCCCTCCACAACTTAGCGAGACACTGTTTCAAAATAAAAAATAAAGTAGGGCTAGGTACCTCATAGGTAAAATGCCCCTGGGTTCCATTCCCAATACACTGCCCTCCCCTCACATGACCACTAGAGAACAGACTGCAGATGGGAAGTCTAGAAGCAGAGAGGCTAGATAGAAGGCTACGATGCCATTTTCCTTATAGAAAACTAAACTCTAGATTAAGACTCTATTACCTGTATCCATAGTACTATAAAAGCTTCTGTTTACATTAACTGCTTCCTCTTTAACCTTGCGCCCTAGTGCTAACCAGCCAAAACTTCCTGAAACACAGCTATGATCACACTCATTCCTTGCTCAAAGAGCATCAATACCTTCTTAGGTCTATTAAAAAAAAATCTGCAGGCCGGGCATGGTGGCGCACGCTTGTAATCCCAGTACCTGGGAGGCGGAGACCAGAGGATCTACGGCCAGCCTCAGCTACTTAGTGAGGCCCTCCGCAACATCGTGAGACCCGGTTTCAAAATAAAGTATAAAAAATAGGGCCGGGGGTGTAGTGCAGAGGTTAAAACGCCTCTGGGTTCAATCCCTGGTACCGCAAAAAAAAAAAAAAAATCTGCAGAACATTTGTCAGGTGTTTAAGATAGTCCATGACCAACTCTTGAGTTATCTTCCATTACTTCTTTTTATATTATTTATGTTCTAGGCAAGGGCCTGAAAAAATGGTAGCTTATGGGTCAAATCTGGCCTGTTACCTGTTCTTATAAATAAAGTTTTATTGGAATACAGCCACACCCATTTTTACTTACCATCTATGACTGCTTTTACCCCACAATGGCAGAGTAGTTGCAACAGAGACAATATGGCCACAAAGCCAAACATATTTATTCATCTGGTACTTTACAGAAAAGTTCATAGAACCTAGCTCTAGGCAAACTGAATCTCCTTATCTCTCATATACTCCCCATCTCAGCTTTTAGCCTCTGTCACTTTATTATTCCTTCCATCTGGAATGCAATTCCCTGTCTTCCTCCTCCCACTCTGCAAGCACATAGTCTATGGCTTTCTCCCTTCCTTCCTTCCTTCCTTCCTTCCTTCCTTCCTTCCTTCCTTCCCTTCTTTCTTTCCTTTTCTTTTTCTTTTTTGGTATTGGGGATTGAACCCAGGGGCATTTTCCCTCCAAGCTACAAACCCAATTTTTTGTTTTGAAACAGGGTCTCACTAGGAAGTTGCTGAGAATCTCGCTACATTATGGAGACTGTTTTGAACCTGTGATCCTCCTGTCTCAGCTTCCAAAGAACTGGGATTACAGGCATGCGCCACCATGCCTGGCTTCTGTCCATCCTTTAAGATCCATGACTTCTCCACGAAGCCTTTTTCTGTGGTAGGCAGAACAACATCCCCCAAAGATGTCCATATCCTAATCCATGGAACCTATGACTGTGTTGTGTTACATGGCAAAAGAGAAGTAAGACTGCTGATGGAGTTAAGTTAGGTAGTCAACTGACCTTAAAATAGAGAGATCATCCATGTTTGATCAATATAATCACAAGGATACGTAAAAGCTGCCTCTGGATACAACCAGTGGGAAGACTGGTTCTGGGCAAGGGAAGAAAAGCAGTCAGGACTCAACTGAAGAACAAAAGTCTAAATGCGGTGGAACTGGACACAGCATAGAGAGTAGAGGACTGAAAAGAGCTCCGTGCATATAACCTGGTGAGCAGAGAGTGGTGGTGGCACTATTTTGCTGACCCCATGTGGGGCTGGCGGCTGTAGGGACCAGCGGCTCCCAGAGACCATCTCCAGAAAAGAAGGAGCAGAAGCTTGTTGAGCTAGTGACCGCAGCAAACTACCAACAAAAGCAACCACACTCTTTTCTCCACACTCAAATACCTCAAGACTCGACTCCCAAGACTGCCCAGCCAGACCATCCAGCAAAATCCTGTGGCTGCAGCTGAACTCATCTCTGCTTGCAGGGACCCAAGCAGCACTCAAGATCGAGAGTTAACAAACTGTCCCAGCGGGAACCTGCCCTGTGTGGCCACAGGGTCTTGTGTGGCAACGAACAGAACTGAGGGGTCTGTGAGTGTGTATATCATCCCTGCGGAGGTGGGGGCAGAGGCTACAGTTGGACACAGCAGAAATGTGATTTAGCAGACAGCCCCAAAGGACATTCAGGTGAGAGGGAACTAGGGTCAGCAGTTTGCCGCACCCCTGTAGTGCCTCCAGAAAATCACCACAGGATTGCCAGCCTTGGTGTCTGTGGGGTGAAATAACTCAGCCAACTGTGCTGCAGGCTCGAAAGGCCATTAACTTGTGCCCTGCAGTCTTTTGGCACTACAAGCACCAACGTAAAGACCAAAAAGGTCTTACATGATCACAGCCACTCAGAGCAACAGTTATGTCCCTGGGGCTAAATAACTGAGCCACCCAAGCCCAAGGCTCAGAATGGTAGAATCTCTCCCTGCTAGCTCTTGGACCCTGAAAGTAGGGAAGCCAGGGGTCAGCAGGGGTTCATATGATCACAGTTACAGGCTGGGAACTCAACACTCTCATTGACAGCAGAGTTTGGGCCTGGTGTGCATGTATGCCAGTGACTGACAGCTCCACGTGATCACAATCAGCAAGCAGATCATCAGTGGTGTCCCTGGGCCATCAAAGCTCAGCCAGCTGGGCCACAACCTCAAAACATAGGAATCTCTGGCCCTGCTGAGCTTAGGCCCAGTGGCCACAGAGGGAAGAGGTCAGTGCTCTGCAGAGTTTCATGGGTTCACAATCAACTGAGCAGTGGTGGTGTCTGTGGGGCATTAAATCCCAACCAGCAGGCTGCAGGCTCTGAGTGGAACATCATAGTCTCTGGCCCTACAGAGTTTGGGCCTGGAGAGCACGGTGGTCTGCAACAAATCAGAGACTCCTGTTTGCCCGCACTAAAAACTATATCTTGTTAAAGAGGTTCTGGGGGATGAATTAAAAAGTTTGATTATATGAGGCAGATTCATAGAGGCAAATAAATACCCCAAACATAGGCCTTATTATAAAGGGATAACAAATAGACACAGGACTCACACACAAAGAGGAAGTAGATGCCAAGACAATAGAAATACAAACCTGAGAACTCTGAAAACATGAGAATGAAGACCAGGAAGGAAACAATAAACTCCCACAACTCAACAAGGGAGATCACCAATACTGAGCCGCAGGAAATCCAGAAGGAGAATTCAGAATTTTGATTTTCAATATGATCAAAAGCCTCAGAGTTGAAATCAGAGAAAGTGTACAGGAATTGAAAGAGCATATTAAGAGAGAAATTGAGGCCCTAAGTATGAACCAAAAAGAGGCTTTGAGCAAAATGAAGGAGACAATAAATGAATTAAAGACCTCAATAGAAACCACCTCTGGCAGGCTAGACCACATGGAAAATAAGAGTCTCACTCTTGGAAGACAGCCCGTTCAAAACTGACCACAGTCAACAATATAGAGAAGACAATACAAGACCAGAACATCCAAGAAATATGGAATAATCTGAAACAGCCTAACTTATGAATAATAGGCATTGAAGAAGGTCTAGAAGCACAAACCAAGAGTATCAGAAACCTCTTCAGAGAAATAATAGCAGAGAATTTCCCAAACAAAGAAAAAGACCTGGACAGCCACATACAGGAGACATTCAGAACACCAACAAGACAAGACCAAAGAAGAACTTTCCCATGCCACAAAGAATCAAAATGACTAACATAGAGGACAAGGAAAGAATCTTAAAAGTATTGAGAACAAAGGAATGGTGATATTCAGGGGCAAAACAATAAGAATCACTCCAGACTCCTCAACCCAAGTCATGAAAGCCAGAAGGGGTTCTTATGATGTACTCCAGACCCTGAAAGAAAACAACTTCCGACAAGACTGCTATATCCAGCAGATATCATTCAAAATCGATGGAGAAACTAAGTTTCCAAGACAAGACAAGCAGAAACTAAAAGAACTCATGACTACCGAGCCACCACTAGAGAAAATATTTCAAGAAAAAAAACCACAAAGAAGAAAAAAGCAGATACCAGAACCAGAGGAGAGGTGAATTCCACCAGATGGGCAACTAAGTGAAGGAGAAATAACACTACATCAAACAGAAAATATAACTCAAAATGACAGAAACAAAAATCATCTTTCAATAATAACACTGAATGTCAAAAGTCTAACCTCCCCAATGTGGCAATGTGGCAATGTGGATCAAACAACATCATCCAACCATATGCTGTTGCAAGAAACTCGCCTTCCAGGCAAAGATACCCATAGGCTAAAAGTGAAAGGATGGAAAAAGATATACCAAGCAAATGGAGCCTGAAAACAAGCAGGGTTAGCAATGCTCATATCCAACAAAGTAGACTTTAAGCTAACATAACTCAGAAGAGACAAAGCTGGTCGCTTCTTATTAATAAAAGGAACAATCCAACAAGAAGATGTAATGATGGTAAACATTTATGCCCCAAATGTGGGTGCATCTACTTTTTAAAACAAACTCTCCCGGACATTAGATCTCAAATAGACCCAAATACAATAATACTAAGAGACTTCAACACACCAATCACACCACTAGATCGCTCTTCCAGACAAATGATGAGTAGACTCTTTAGATCTAAAGAACACTAAAAACCAAATGGACCTAATAGACATATACAGAATATTCCAACTAACAACAACTGAGTACACATTCTTCTCAGCTGCTCATGGAACCTTCTCCAAAACAGACCACATTCTGGGCCACAAAGCAAGTATGAGCAAATTCAAAAAATGTAATATAATTCCCTGCATCTTTTCAAATCATAATGGAATGAAAGTAGAAATCAACAACAGGAAGACCAAAAGGAATTACATAAATACATGGAGACTGAATGACACACTCTTGAGTGAGGATTGGATCAGAGAAGAAGAGGAGAAATAATCCTACAATTAAATGAAAATAGAGACACAACATAGCAAAATCTATGGGACACTTTGAAGGCGGTTTTAAGAGGAAAATTTATAGCACTGAGTGTCCACATAAGAAAAACAGAAAGTCATTAAATAAACAACCTAATGACACACCTCAAAGGCCTGGAAAAACAGGAACAGTCTAATTCCAAAGCCAGTAGAAGGCAGGAGATCATTAAAATTAGAGCAGAAATCAATGAAAAAGAGAACAACAGCAAAAAATACAAAAGATCAACAAAACGAAAGGTTGGTTCTTTGAAAGATTAACAACATTGATAAACCCTTAGCCAACCTAACCAAAAGAAAGAGAGAATCAACCCAAATTATTAAAACCAGAAATGAAAAAGGAGATCACCACAGATGGTGGGAAAATCCAGAGGATCAACAGAAACTATTTTGAAAATTTATACTCCAATAAATTGGAAAATAGAGAAGAAATCGGCAGATTTCTAGACACATAAAACCTACCTAAATTGAACCAAGAAGATATAAAAAAACTAAACCCACCAATAGCAAGCAAAGAGATAGAAACAGCAATAAAAAATCTTCCATCAAAAGAAAGTCCAGAACCAGACAGATTCCCAGCTGAATTCTACAAAACCTTTATAGAAGTACTGAACTCAATACTTCACAAGTTATTCCATGAAATCAAAAGAGGTGGAATCCTGCCAACTCCTTCTATGAGGCCAGGATCACCAAAACTGAATAAAGACCCCTCAAGAAAAGAAAATCACAGAGCAATATCATTGATGAACATAGATGCAAAAATTCTAAACAAAATACTAGTGATGTGCATTCAAAACCACATCACGAAAACTGTACACCATGACAAGTTGGTTGATTTCACTCCAGGGATACAAGGCTGGTTCAACATACACAAATCAATACATGTTATTAACCATACAAATAAAACTAAGGACAAAAATCACATGATCATCTCAATAGATGCTGAAAAAGTATTTGACAAAATCCAACATCCATTCATGCTAAAAACACTGCAGAAAATCGGAATAGAAGGAAGTTACCTAAACATCATTAAGGCAATATACAATAAATCCAAAGCCAACATCATATTGAATGGGGAAAAACTGTAGGAATTCCCTTTAAAATGAGGAACAAGACAAGGATGCCCACTATCACCACTCCTTTTCAATATAGTCCTTGAGACTCTTGCCAGACCAATAAGAAAAGAGAAGGATACCAAAGGGATTAAAATAGGAAAGAAGAACTGAAATTATCTCTATTTGCAGATGACATGATCCTATATTTAGAAGACCCAAAAACTCTTGAACTGATTAGAGTTGATTAATAAATTCAGCAAAGTAGCCGGATACAAAATAAACCTAAAAAAATCAGTAGCTTTCCTATATGCCAACCATGAATCCCCTGAAAAATAAATCCAGAAAACAATTCCATTCACAATAACCTCAAAACAAATAAAATACCTAAGAATAAACCTAACCAAGGAGGTAAAAGACTTCTACAATGAAAATTATACAACACTAAAGAATGAAATTGAAGATCTAAGAAGTTGGAAAGATCTCCTGTCCTCTTGGATAGGCAGAATAAGTATCAAAATAGCCATTCTACCAAAAGTGATCTACAGAGTCAGTGCAATCCCTATCAAAATACGGATTTCATTCTTCACAGACATAGAAAAATCAGTCCTAATTTTTATATGGTGAAACAGAAGACACAGAACAGCCAAAGAAATTCTCAGCAATAAGAACCATGCAGTAGGCATCACAATTCCTGACTTCAAATTATACTACAGAGCTATAGTAATAAAAACAGCATGGTATTGGCACAAAAACAGACACATAAACCAATGGAATAGAACAAAAGATACAGAAACAAATCCATACACTTATAGTCAATTGATTTTTGACAAAGGTGCCAAACACATACGTGGGAGAAAAGACAGCCTTTTCAACAAATAGTGTTGTGAAAACTGGTTATCCATTTGTAGAAAAATGGAATTAGGTCCTTACCTCTCAACCTGCACAGGATCAAAGACCTCGAAATTAAACCAGAGACTTTGAAGCTACTAGAGGAGGGCATAGGTCCACACACTCCAACATATAGGCATAGGTAGAAACTTCCTCAACAAGACACCCAAAGCTCAGGAAATTAAAACAAGAATTAATAAATGGGATGACATAAAACTAAAAAGTTTCTGCTCATCAAAGGAAACCATCAAGAGTCTAAAGACAAAGCCTACAGAATGGGAGAAGATCTTTGCCAGTCAAAGATCTGATAGAGGACTAATATCTAGAATATACAAAGAACTTAAAAAGACCAAGCTAAAAAAAAAAAAACCCAAACCCAAATCAAGAAATGGGCAATTGAACTAAATAGACACTTCACAAAAGAGATAAAATGGCCAATAAATACATGAAAAAAATGTTCAACATCATTAGCAATCAGGGAGATGCAAATCAAAACTACACTGAGATTCCATCTAACCCCAATCAGAATCACAATCATCAAGAAGACAAAAAACAATAAATGCTGCTTGAGGATGTGGGGAAATTGGAACTCTTCTGCACTGTTGGTGGGATTGCAAATTAGTTCAGTAGCTATGGAGATCAGTGTAGAGATTCCTCAGAAAATTGAGAATGAATCCACCATATGATCCGGCTATACCACTCTTGGGTATCTTTACAAAGGGACGGAAATCAGAGAATTACAGTAATATATGCATACCCATGTTCATAGCAGCACAACAGATGAATGCATTACAAAATTGTGGGACATACACACAATGGAATTCTACTCAACAATAAAGAAGAACCAAATTATGTTATTTGCAGGAAAATGGATGAACCTGGAGAACATTATGTTAAGTGAGATTAGCCAGTCACAGAAAGTGAAGGGTCATATATTTTCTTAATATGCGGAAGCTAGGGAATAATTGGGATACCAGAGGAGCTTCAGATAATGGAGGAGAAACTTCAGTGGAGCCAGGGAGGTGGTCTAGGGGAAGGGGAGCGGGGAGAGGGAGGATCAACAAAGGAATTACTTCCACTGACATTATGTACATATGTGAGAATACCAATGTCGATCTCAATACCTTGTATGAGGAAGCGGGGGAATGGGGAGGGAGCCGGGGTAAAGCCCACCAAGTGCTGTGTGCATGTATGTCACTATCAACATGATTTACATTATGATGTGAGACTATAATGCATCAATAAAAGTATGTGTGTGTATATATATTAAAAAGTAGCCTCTGGTTGTAGAAGAGTCAGTGCTAGAATGAAGTGATGTGACAAAGATCTGACTGGCCATTATTCTTTTTCATTGGCTTTCAAGATGGAAAGGGCATGACCCAGGAAATGTGGGCAGCCTCTAGATTCTGGAAGAGGCAAGAAAACAGTCCCAGTGCCTTCAGAAGAGCACACAGCTTTTATGATACTTTGATGTTAGACCAGTGAATCTCTTTTGGACTTCTGACTTCTAGAACTATACAGTGATAGATACATTTGCATTGTCTCAAGACACTAAGTTTGGGGTAATTTGTTACATGGGAAACCAAAGTACTCTTCTCTGAACTCCATGGCCACTTTATAACTCTTCTGAGGCCCTACCATGCTCAGTCTGAATCATACTGACACAGGAGTTTCCATCCTCCTTGTAAATGGCTAGCTCCTTGAGGGCAATGTGTGTATGATTCATCTTTGTATTTGCCATAGTGACAATCATAGCACCTTGTATACAGCAACAAATCAGTAAGTATTAATGGTGATAAATATTAATGAATGTTTGGCATGCTTAAAAATGTTTAATGCAAACTATGGCATATACGCTAAGATCACGTAATCAGAATATCCAAGTAACCTGAGAACTTCATTCCTCGACTATTCTGGAGAAGTGACAGTTTAAATATCTTCAAAGTTGTTAAATTAAAATTTAACAATATTCTTCAGTAAGACACATGGTCAAGAAGCATGTGTCAACTTGCCTTTTAAAAGTGGAGATTCTGTCTATGGAATTACTATCATAAACAATGTGTACATATGAGATTGTACCAACATCATTCTCAGTGCTACATGTGGGGGGGAGGCGGGGGGAGGGACACCAAGAGCTGTGTGCATGTATGTTAACACCAAACTGATACTCATTGTGATGTGAGACTACAATGCACCAATAAAAACATATTAAAAAAAATATAAGTGGAGATTTTGAATCAATACACAAGTAATTTCTTAATTCATAAATAATGATATTATGAGTTGAAATGCTTTAATTTCAGTTAATTTAGGTTAAATAATACAATGATTCTGAAATGGACAGTAAAAGCAAAAGACATCTATTTTAGCCAAGTATCTCCTGTAGGTATGAGAATGAAGCCAATTTTGGGAAGCATTTTTGTCATCAGTAAAGTCAACAAGGTAATTTGGAATGAACTAAAGAAATATTTATAAAGAATTCACAATGTGCTGGTAATGAGATGCAATGTATCAGGCATGTGACATTATTATCAAATAGGAATGAATTAATGCTAAAATTTTGTTTCCACTAGGGGGTCTACAAAGAAAGGAACTGAAAACTAAAATGAATAAAAGATAAAGGCATTTCAATTATTGTCAGGTTATAAAAGGTTTGCACTTTAATGTGATGTGAAGATACAGAACAGAGACAGAACAAATGAGTCTATTATGCCAGTGTCTTTTGAAATCAGACAATTAAGCTGTTGGCATTTACTAAGTCTGAAAGTGTCGCATGTCAAACTAAACACAACTCTGTAGGCTGTGAAGAAGTAAAGAGGATTATGAAATCATCAGAATTCATCATACACCTTGCAAATTGCTTTTACTTACCAAAAGCAAATCACTCATTTTTTTTTATTCTCATGGTTCATTCATTTGTTTCCATGTATATAAAGTAGTATCACACCTGCATTTTCTCTCCCAAAATTCTAAGGAGGAACTGCACCACAGTTGGGAAGGAAGACTTTCTTTCTTTCTTACTGGATTTATGGGTGAGACAGCTTTATAAGGAGTTCACGTTTCAACCACGGAGCACCACGTTCGTGTCAAGTGCCACGCCAGGCCCTGGGGAGGTGAAGCTCAATGAGAACGTCACCTGGCAAGGAGGGAGCGCTGTTTCTCTCGGGAAGATTCATGACAACATTTCCAATATAACAGCAGCTGTCCACTTCTGGAGGCTGGTGTCTTAATTAAACCTGTGAAAGAGTACCCTTCCAATTCTCTCACATGCCCTTTGATTAGACAGAAAAGTCAAGGGGGTGGAGAGGGTGTTTCAAACTCATGAAGAGTCTTAAGATTGACGCAAAGCTCTAAGAACGATGTTTGTATCTTTTATTCTGATAGAAGAGAAGTTTTTTCTTCCCAGAGAAACTCTATCCTTACACAGGTCATTCTCCCCCTGGGAAGACAGACGCAAAGAGCAGTAGTTTATCCTCCTAACTTTCCACTGTGGTGTGACAAGCTGCCACACAAGTCGCAGCGTAACACATACGCACTGCCTCACAGTTTCTGTGGGTCAGGAGTCTGGGCAAGGCTCAGCTGGGTCCTCTGTTCAGGATGTGCCAAGGCTTCACACCACGTGTGGAGCATGGCTGTGGTCTTATCAGCTAGGTTGAAGGCTTCGGCTAGAGACCGCCCCCAGCTCCTTGCCATGTGCATCTCCCAACACAGGAGTTCATTTCTTTGAAGCCAGGAAGGAGTGAGGGACGCCAGCAAAGCAGGCGCTAACATCTTACACAATGTGATTATGTATATCCTGTTACCTTTGCTGCCTTCCTTTCCTTACAAGGAAGTCACAGGTCCTGAACACCCCAGAGGGAGGGTAAATTCAAGGGCATGAACTCAGGAAGCCAGGACCATGGGAACCACCCCAGCAGTCTGTCCCACACATTACTTGGGCCTTTCTACTCTATGTTACTTTAAAAAATTCTACTTTTTAAAAAATAAAAATCATTCCATCAAATATATGTCTTTTCATCTTTAATTTTTTTAACCGTTTAATCTGGCTTTAACTTTCTTGACGCTATTCTTAAGTTCTTGTTAGTTCCAGGTTGTTTCTTTGCCCATCTTTTGTGCATCTGTTTAAACACATTAGCTCATCTAAGAGCTCTGTGTTATGTGTGTACTTCTACCTTCTCTTTCTTATTGAGATCATAAGTAATTATATATAGTAGCATTCACCTTTTAGGATTGCTTACTCCATAGCCACATCCCATTCCATTCTCTAAACCTGAGAATAAAACCTCTTTTATCCAAGTTAAAACAAAACAAAACAAACAAAAAAACCCTGCTTCTGTGGAGTCTGTGATATATAGCCAGACACATACAAAATTAAACAATCACATCCTCATTAGCTTCTTCTGGAAGATTTACAAGTCCAGCAGATGTTAAGAGCGTTGAAGTGCTTCCGTATTACAATAGCTCGGCACATACTAGTTGACGCTCTATTTTGAGAGACCACCGTTCATGTCCTTTTCATGCTTTTGTTAGTGGAGGTCCACTCCTGTCGCTTGACTTTGGTTTCTTTTTTCATCTCTAATGGTTGCTTTGTGCCACATCTTCACTCACATTCATGATCTTCATACGGGAAACTTTGGGGTCTCACTCCTTCTATCTGGTCTGCTACTCTGAAAAACGGTTTGAACTCCATGGATGTATTTTAGTCAGAAAGTCCTGGCAGATGGTGTGTGGTACCCACTTACGGTCTATACATACATGAGGCAATGTGGTACCCACTTACGGTCTACACATACATGAGGGAAGAGTTGATTCTGTTCTTCCTCCAAGTTTCACCTACTTCATCCTCAACAGTACCCAAGCTGGCCTTTTTTCTTAGTGTCTGATACACAGGTACTCAACAAATATTTCTGGAAAGAATCAACTATCTGACACCTCTTTATATGTGTAAGGGGTTGTTTCTGTATATTTATACATATGAATGGGAAGCGCTATACAGATTTTGGAAGTAGAGTGGCAGGGTCGAAGCAAACGTCCATTTAGATTCCCAGAGATACAGCCAGGCTGCACTCCAAAATAGCTGAATGGAGTAAACATTTATCAGCAGTGTACAAACATGCCTGTTTCCCATGCATTCAGTGACATTCTGGACTAGCAATTGCTAAGATAGGACGCTCTGGTGAATAACAATGGTGCCTCATTGTTATAAGTTCATTCCTAAGTAAATGAAATTAAAATAAGTACATTAAACATTTATATGCCAAATGTTAAATATGTTTACTAAGTAGATACTAATCTGTTATAAAATAGGAGTATCTCATGTACACCTACTATGCACCAGGTACTACTACAAATATTACAGGTATTAATTGTGCTGAACAAGACATTCAAGATCTTTGTTCTTGAGGAGACAGACAATAAACAAGTTAACAAAAAAGAATGTGCAGTGCTGTGCAGAGAATACAATAGAGGGCTGAAGTAGAGTATCTGGAGGGGGAGAGAAGGCCAGTTTTTGCCAGGTGGTTAGGAAGGGAAAGGTCTTTCTGGAAGGAGACAATTGGGTTGAGGACTGAATGAACAGGACCTTGCAATCATGCTGTCCTCTGGGCTTTTCTCAAACGTGCTCCTATCTCAGGGCCTTTCCACTGCTGCTCCCTTTGTCTGGAACACTCTCTCTCTCCAGATACCTATATGGCTTACTCCTGTCTCATATGAATGAAATGCCTGTGAAAGTCTAGTTCATAAGCTTGCATAGAACTGTGGCTGCCTGGACTCCATCCACGGGCAATTTTAGTGTATTTATTTTCTGTACAAGTTCAGCAGAGTACCCTTCTGCATACACAAGACTATATGAACTATTTCTGGAGGACTCTTGTGGGTCCCACACAATAGATACAAACTTCGTTTTTTTTAAATTAACTTAACCTGTATAGCATAAAATAAATTCAAATTGAAGGTGGGTTTCCTACTCAAATTTTAATGCTACTTGAAAGAATGAAATGTTACTTCGTGATTGTTTTTAGGGACTTTAGTTCATGGTACCTCACATGTTTTCACAGGAGTGATTTCATGATAGATCACATAAATCTACATTAGTAGAAACCGTCCATGGTTTCCATCTCTCAAAGGAAAAAAAAAAGTAGAGGGAGAGGAAGAGAATGGTTTAAAGTCATAAAGACAAGATGATCCTTTTATACAATGACAATGAACAGTGGATATTATGATGTTGCTGCTGCTAACCTATTTAGTACCTCCCACATGCCAACCACTTTAATCAGCTAGCCACTTCAGATATATTATTTTTAATCCTCACAACAAGCTTATGAGTTGGTGATATCTCTTTCTTCACAGATAAAGAAAATGAGACTTGGGGAGCTTACAGAACACCAAAAGCACAAATCTATTATGCAATAGAGCTGGAATTTGAATCCTGGAGCACTTGGTCTTTTCACTATACTATTATGTCTCTTTAGTAAAAATGAATCTATCTTTTCAATAAAGACATCAATTAGGGTGCAAACAACTAATTTGCATGTAAAATCTAATGGTAATTTTCACAAATGTGACTTCACTTTATCCTATAATGCTTAGAGACAAATACATTATTTCTTCCGTTTTATAAATGGAAGAAAAATGAGGTTGAGTAATTTACTTAAGAGAGTCACAGATCTTGTCCGAGATGTAGATCTTCTCATTCTCAACATTCTCCTTATTGGTCTTTTGACTTTATCTTTCATTAGCACTTGGAGGTTATTATAAAAGAAATGAGAAGCACCATAACATTTTGTAGCCCCAAGAACTGATCACTTCTTAATCTAATCAATAGCAGTGGTTAGATGAGTTCAAAAAAAGTCACAAATTTTCAAGAAACATTACTGAAGATTCAGTTTTTGACTCTATATTCTTAGTTTTAAGATCTTTCACTAGGTACACCTTGTATTCCCTCTTTACCTATTATGTAAATGGTCCCAAAGAGAGCTGTTATTTCCTACTGCCCAATTCTACCTCCTGGGAAAGCCAATGTTATCAATACTTAGATCTTTTATATCTGGTTGAAAACTCACTGAGCCAGTGCAATCGACTGCTTTACACTGAGTATTTATAAGTCATGAAAATTAGACTATTTGTTCAATGATTCTAATATTTTTTTAAAAAAACCTCTGAAACATAATCGTTTATGTACAGAGTGCTTTACATTTTGCAAAGCATTTTCATACTTAATCCCTGAGACAATCTTATGAAGACTGTGTCCCTTCTTTAGAGATGGGAAGCTACTATTCACAGAGGTCATCATATTGTCCAACCCAGATGCCATTCGATCTAAGATGTCATACGACTTTATATACTTCAAAAGAAAAAAAAGTCAATGCAATTGTGACATAATGTCATACCACACTCCAGTGAGACTCACAGGATTTATTAGGAACCCTGGATTTAGAATTAGAAGACCTGGTTTAGGGTTTTAGCATTGTCTTTTCCAAGCTTGTGACTTAAGTAAATCATTTAAGTTCTCAGAGCCTTGCTGTTTGCATATCTTTTAAATTAAAAATAATGTCTATCTCACATGGATGCTGGGAGGACAGATTAATGTAAAATAGCACTTTGAAACTGTAAAACTGATAAAAATTTAAAAACCTCTGTATCTATGATATTATTATTTTTAAAGATATTATCTGTATTAGTAATATTAATAATCTGTTGTTGAAGGCAGGAACTGAACTTCTGGACCTAAATTGAACTATTTTATCATATTAAATAATTATGAAAGCTGTTACTGCACACGTTTTAATCATTCTGCCTTCTCTGAGATGAGTTGTTAATACGTTGTCCTCATGTGAACTCTGGAAGACACCTAGTGCATTAATGCAAAGAGTACAGGAAGTTTGGATGAGGACATTTCCAGGCCTCAAGGGAAAAATCTTTCTTTCTGGTATCATTAGCATTTGCTTGTCCAGTTAGAGGACTGAAACATGAATTATACTTTAGGCATCTGATCGCTGTAGTTGTGTTAACTGTGGAAAGAACTAGAGCTTCATCTTTCAGAAGAGTGGTAATTCTCTATTCTGTAGCACCAATGCCTTCTGTCATCTTAGAAAAAATTGCCTTTGCAATTTTTTTCTCCTTTGTGTTTGAAATCATTTTCTATGAAAGTCTGTCCACCATGTTTGTACTAAGGTATACAGATTTTTACTTGATTAAATCCTCGATATAGGACATCCTGCAATCCTGTTGACTATTATATTCCTGCCTCGTGGGAGAAATAAAATCTCGCTTGTCTGATCATGCCTCCATTCCAAGTATATATGATTAAAGTATACATTTGATATACTTTCCTGGAAATGAACCCAGAATATGTGGCAGCTTTGGAATCAACTCACACTAGATATTTGTTTGCCTATATTAAAAATAGGAAAAACAATGTTTTCCTGATTTTTAAAACTAGATACTGTTTGTTTGCTTCTTAAGTACCAAGAGAATAGCAGTTTGTTGCTATAGATCTGATATTATTGAATAATTTCAGTACTTCAACTTCTCAGGAATTTATTTAATGAAAAAAATCAAGTACTTGGTAGCTGATTAATGCACAGAAGGAGCAATAGAGAAACATGGGGTGGTCTAAGATTCAAGATGGCAGATAATTGCTCTGTGCTACTGGACTTTCAGGTACTCATCAATGCAATACATGTACAAATATCAAGTTAAAACATTAATACTGAATTTCACCTGGGCGGGGTGGTTTATGCTTGTAATCCCAGTACTTGGGAGGCTGAGACCGGAGGATCCGGGTTTGCGGCCAGGCTCAGCTACTTGGTGAGGCCCTCTGCAACTTCGTGAGACCCTGTTTCAAAATAAAGGATAAAAAATAGGGCCGGGGGTTTAGCTTCGAGGTAGAACGCCCCTGGGTTCAATCCCTGGTACCGCACAAAAAAAAAAAAAATACTGAATTTCAGGTGTTCCAAAAAGTTATATGCATTGGCACACTACTAATTTCTCTTTTTAAAATAAATATTTGGTTTTGCTCCTCCAAACCTGCCCCCAGTGACCTCTATCTTCCACCTGGATCACTGCAATAGCCAACTGGTGCCCCTGCTTTCTTCATTTCTGCTATCCTTACAGTCCGGTGTCAAACAACTGCCTGAAAGATCCTATCACGTTGCTCCTCCTCAAAACCATCCCTGGCTTTCCATGATGACATGAAGCTCAGTTTCCTTAGTGAGGTCTTTAACGCCCTATGTGACCTGGCTTCTTCCTGCATCTCCACCTGTATCTCAGTCCTCCCCTGCTTGCTCATCAGAGACACAGGCTTTTCCTTCGTGCCCCCCAAATATGTCCAGTTGGCTCCTTCCTCCCGGCTTTTCTGCTGTGCTTGAAAAGTTCTTCCCATGGGTTTTTCTCCTGGCTGAGTTTGGGCTCCAATGCCACCTCTTCAAAGAGGACTTCTTTGTCCATCAATCCTTTTTTTTTTTTTGGTACTGGGGATTGAACCCAGGGGCATTCTACCTCCAAGCTACACCCCCAGCCCTACTTTTGTTCTTTATTTTGAAACAGGGTCTCACTAAGTTGTGGAGGGCCTCACTAAGTAGCTGAGGCTGGCTGCGAACCTGCGATCCTCCTGTCTCAGCCTCCCAAGGACTGGGATTACAAGCGTGTGCCACCACGCCCGTCTTCCATCTATCTTAAGTAACATCTCCACTTACTCCTTTCCTGACACATCATTTTATTATGGTTTATATGGTTTTATTACAGGCGTAACTAACGCTCACCACTGCCTGGAATTAAAATATTTGCTAGTTTGTGCATCTCTGCTCACAGCAAGGACCTTGTTCATATTGTTACCCCAGTGCCTAGGTCAGGGTCTGGCCCATTGGAGATACTTACTAAGTAGGGTTTTTTAATTTTTATTTTTGTGGTACCAGGGATGGAACCCAGGGGCATTCTGTCTCCGAGCTACACCCCCAGCCCTATTTTTTATTCTTTATTTTTGAAACAGGGTCTCATTAAGTTGAAGAGGGCCTCACTAAGTAGCTGAGGCTGGCTGCGAACCTGTGATCCTCCTATCTCAGCCTCCCAAGTACCGGGATGACAAGCGTGTGCCACCACGCCTGGCTACTAAATAGTTTTGAAGGAAGGAAACTATTACATGATACATTTTCCTCTGCACTTTTTTTTTCTGGAAATAATATTGTACCAGGCAAGAAATTAGTTATTTTTCTTGAAGCTAATAATAATTTGCCATTTAAAATAGAATTAAATTGCCCAAGATTAAATTTGATATATTTCCTTAATGGAAGCATTGAGCGGTGACCTACTTTCAATTTGCAACAATACAAGAGAACACATAAGTTTACCATTTCCTTGAATGGTTAGACTCCACAAATATTTAGAGCTTTGCAAAATAAGTCACGAGAGAACACGTTTGTCTTATAAAAGCAGGTAAAATTGTCATTTAAATGACATTGATTCCTATAATTACCTACTCCCTAATGCTTATAACATATTTTCCAGTTCTGGGAGAAGAAAGATATATAAATAGAATGATTAATTTGGGGGGAGCAAATACCAAAATGCCCATTCTAGAGAGTCTAGCTGACTTTCATTAAAGAAACAAGGGGTTTCCTTTAATAAATTCATGGCTGGTTAATAAAAATCTGCTCTTGAGGGAAATGAGAAAATCATGAGTTTCAGGTCCAGAATAAGTCCAATGAGAAGATGCCATATCAAGTCTAGATTTTGGATCTGAAAGCAGGAAAGGGTCTACATGATAAATCATGAAGGCATTTAAAACGGTGAGTACTACTTTCTCCCTCCCCCATAAAACTTTCCTCCTGGGCTTAAGTAACTTTGAGTTAGCTTTAGAACATAAAGGCAAAAGGCAGTTACTGCTAATATTTTACTCTGAAGGGTTAAAATAGTGCTAATATCTGATGGGCACGCCTGAGTGATGCAGGAGGCATGCATAGCCAGCATATACGCAGTGAGCTGGTCATGGCATGGTAGGGGAAAAGGTTGTCCTTGTTTTCAGTTGGTGGAGGAAAAATTACACAGTCATGAAACCAATTTGTAATAGTTGAACATCCATTTTTTGATAGCATAAGAAATGCTAAATGAAAATACATGTGAAGAAAAGAGAAAAAGAAAAATACTTAATGTATATATTTATGCACATCTCTCATTATTTTCTTTGCAAAAATACCACAGTACTTGGCAGTTAAAATATGTGACCACAGAAACGTGTTTTTTTAACCTTCAGAAACCCTTTCTAATGAGTGTTTTAAAAGCTCTTGATATATACTGCAAAACTGATTCCCAAGGCTGTTGTGCCAAGTTACATTCCCACCTGTAGTGGATGAGAATGTTTGCTTTCAACTTTAATTAGTGGCAGGCCCAGATGGCTCCTAAATTGGCGAGTTTTAAAATGCCTAATATATGACTAATTTAAGAGAAGACAGTATATTCTCTCCAGGAGGATTTCTGCTCCTTGCTTCCTTTGCTCAGGCATCATTTAGACTCTTGTGGGTGTAGAAAGTAGCTCCAACTGCTCATCTCCATTCTGTGAATCTCTGAAGCTTAAAGACCCCCGTTACCATGATAAATTCATCCTGTTTCTGGTGCAGGGAGACACTCCTTGCTTTTTAAATCTTTAAAAACACATGTACATACACAATTTTAAGTGTCAATTATAAGTGTAGATACAGAAGGGGAAGAGGTTTTAGCTTGACATTACTCTACAATCTTGAGCCTAAAGTCCATTCTAAATCTTGACAGCTGTATGTATTTTCTTGCTTTAATATGGTGGACCTTTTTATAGTCAGATGTTTGTATGCATATGTACATACTTATTTCCAAGAGCTTGAATGAAATGTGCACATATCTATGTTATATGTTTACATATCTTGATTTATGAAAGTTTGACTGTAGAGAGCTCTCTACTCAGAATCAGAGTTTGACCTTTGAAAGGATGTTAGTGAGGACTCTTTGGTTGCCCTGACATTTGATCAAGTTGTTGAAATTACCCTCTCAAACCTCAGGCTGGGGTGGGGGTGGCCAATGTGTGCTCACACTGTGGACATAAGGGTGACACAGTAGTATCTGGGGAGTGGGGAGTGAGCGAGGACTAGCGGTGGCTGTGCAGAGCCAGAGTGCACTTGGTGTAGAGGCTGCTGTGCCAGCTCCAGTCACAGTGAAGGCTTCCTGTGTGCCCCAGCGCATGTTAGATCTAATGTGTGTCTATGCTTCCTAAAGGATCGAGCCCCAGCTGACCTTCTGTGTGACAAAGAATCTGTGTGATTCCTGAGGATTTCAACAAATGGCAATGACTCAAGAAAAAGAAAAAGAAAAAAGGAATGAAAAGAGATCGCAGCCATCTCTAACTTTATTCGTTACCTCTCCAAACGATAATATCAAGGGTGCCCTCCTGCCAGGGGTCCCCCGTCAGTTCTTCCAATAATTGCTACTGTTATTCCGCAGAGGGAGTAACAGGTTGGCCCTCTGTGCTTTCCTTCTGTGTGGTTCTATCTGCCCTGCCCTGAGAAGGTTTTAGGATTCACCTGTAACTGCTGGGGCATTTGAAAAATTTGGCCCTGTTTTATGTTCTATTTATCATTTCCATGAGATCCTTGAAGGAAGGTAGTTAGATGTTTGTTTTACACTGACAATTTACCATGAATTCAATAAGGTCCATTTTTATTAAAGATCTCCTATGGGATATCTGGGTAGATTTTTAAAAATTCAATGAAAAATAGAACTGCCTCCTTTTGTTTTTGTTACAGAATTCTTGTGTCAATCTCTATGTCAATAAAACAAAGATTAAAGTTCTAAAAAAGTAGTTCTTTCACATGAAGATTACTCTAAGGCATTACAATGAGATCGACCAGGTAAATATTGTTGGGGATCGACAGAGGTATCTCCAGGGATTCCAATACTGATTGAAAATGTCTAGCTCCATACTGCTTCACTGAAAGTCATGCAATAGAATGGACAAAAGTGCCTCCCGGTTAGCAATAAACAACTGAAAGAAAGATCAGCTGCTGATTCAGACAGCCGACATTTCCTGTGAGGATGACATTCTATCTCAAAACCAATAATAAGCTTAAATGGTCCATATTAAGGAAAGCTCTCATCTACCATATTTCCAAACTTCAAAGAAGCTTTAGACAATAATTTAATACCTACCATAGAAAGTAAATTTAAATTAATTGCCTTAAATAATAACCATGTGGTAACAGCAGTAGCCCCAGCAGCAGCAGCAGCAACATGCAAATATGGAACATCTTATACTGCTTATCCTAGAGGATGTGTTAGGTACTTTACATGTATTTCATTTAATCCTCCAATGTTGCCACTTAGATATGATGATCTCCACTTTCTACATGAGGAAACAGACTCAGAGATTAAGGAATCTGTCCAGTGAGTTGGATGAATACTTGGGATGCTCTCTGGAGCACTTCTAGGGAACATCAGAGATTCTGTGGGGCTTGGTTTACATGGATTCCAACTCTGCCTGACATACCTCCCCACAGGTATTCTGATGCGGGTGAGACAGCCATGTTTGCATTGCCGTAGAGCATTTGTGCTCCCTCTGATTCCACGTGAGGGGTTCTGAGGTGGGGATTCAGCAATACTCTGAGCTTTGATGCAAAAATGTATGTAATTGCACATTTCTGGGAAGAGGACTTTTATCAGATTTCAGTGGAGTCCGTAGTCCAGAAAAGATTCAGAATTGTCTTCTACATATTCCCCAGAGCCTGGTTTTAAGCCCTAAGACCAAAGAAATCTTATCCTTGAGATTTCTGAGGAAAAACCCATAGTATAGCATCTGAGAGTACAATCACATTAAAAGAAAGTGGAAGCCGGGAGTGGTGGCGCATGCCTATAAAACCAGTACTTGGGAGGGTGAGACAGGAGGACAGCAAGTTTGAGGCAAGCCTCAGCAACTTAGCAGGACCATAAGCAATTTAGTGAGACCCTTTTTCAAAATAAAAGATAAAAAGGGCTAGGGAGGTAGAATGCCCCTGGGTTCAATCCCCAGTACAAAAAAAAAAAAAAAAAAAAAAAAAGAAAGGAAGGAAGGAAGGAAGGAAGGAAAAAGAGAGGCAATTACTCAAGTGAACATTTCAAGCTGTAACATTTGAAATAATCAGATTGCCATGCAAAGGAAATGAAATGGGGGCTGGGGCTCAATTATCTACCTCACTGTAGCAATATTCAGTTTCCCATTGCATATGTAAAAAAACCTGCTCTTTAAAGGGGAAGAAAAATGAGTTGAATTTCTCTGAATTATTAAACTTAGAAAGATATGCCCTAAAAAGTTATAATAAAAATACTGGCAAAATATGCCAACATTAGCAATTACATTGTTAGATAAAATGACAACATAGAAACTATTTGCTAGTTTTAAGCAGCAAAGCATGTATAATTTTGCAATGGATAAAAAGTGCAGATGTAATTTTTTTCTTTTCTTTCAAGAAGTTCTGCTGAATTTCAAATATTTTCTTTGAATAATCATGTTTGACAGATGTAAAGGTTAATGTTAGCAAGGCAATTAAAATTAATGATGGCAATGTCCACTGGGCTATGTCTACACAGGTGTTTCCCTCTACTGTTCCCAACTCAACATAAAAGTTTACAATATAAAATTCTGAGCTGACATGTAATACGTTAGGAGTGATTATTTTCATCCCTTCTAAAAACCACAGAACTTCTTTACATAATGAATTATTATGAATTTTTGACATATACTTGATTTTTAAAAATGTATTAGGTTATACAAAATTTTAAATACATACTCACTGCATAAAGTGAGCAGCTACTATTAGAGACATGGTTTCCAATCTTCTATAACATATTTATGAATTCAAAAGTTACTCAAAAGATCTTTAAATGTTACTCTATACCCAGCCAAGCCATTTACTACCCAGAACCATACTCAAAATTTATTGCTTTGACATTTAATTTGCAGAAGTTTACATCCATCCATCCATCCATCCATCCATCCATCCACCCATCCATCCATCCATCCATCCATCCATCCATCCATCCATCCATCTTCTTTATATATTTGGTTGTCAGCATAGGACGATTAAGAGTGGCAAAGATGAGGGATAGTGAAATGTTAAGAGGCCAGTAGAAAGATAACCAGTGGATAGTGGATAGTGACATTATGGGAAGAGACAAAACAAACAAGCAAACAAAGAAACAAAACCTAGCATAATCCTTTATCAACATGCCATATATCAATAAATACTTGTAATGATATTAAGCCATCACAACTAAATTAACTATCAATCCACATATACTACACTAAGGCAAATTACATCCTCCAAAGATGAGCACAAAATGTCTTCTGACTGCATGCTCTTCTGTGCTTTTCTATAATGTGACCTTGCCACCTCCTCACCCATGGGTGGAGCCCAAGTCACTTTCCCATTGAGTCTACATTGATGAATTTGGTAGAAGTAAGGTTGTGTGGCTTCTGAAACTAGGTCATAAAAGGTGATATATAGCCTTTGTCTTGCTCACTTAAACATCTGTGCTAGAACCTTGAGCCACCATGTAAGAAGCTTCTCTACCTTGAGGCTGCCATGCCAGAGAGGCCACATATAGGTCAGTATTCCAGTTGACATACCAAGATGAGCTCTCATTTGGATGCCCAGCCCAGTAGAATCATCAGATGACTGCTACCAGAGCAGACATCTGACTGGAACCACACGCAAGTCTTTTAGCAACCACAGCCCAGTAAAGCCCAGCTAGCCAACAGGACCATGAGAAACAATGCCAAATTGTCGTTTTGAGCCATTAAGTTGTGGAGTGATTTGTTACACAGCAAATCAATATAATGAATGAAATTAAACTATCAGACTTAAAATTTTCTTCTTTTGTTTTGCTAAGTGAATACCAAAAGAGGAAGCTAAAAAATGAAGAAAACTTACAGTCCATATCAAGTAGAGCACGCACAGATTTAACAAGCTCCTTAGATTCCTGTGCCAGGTTTGCTGGGATACTGCGTCCATTCCTTCCCAGTGGCGCAAGGGAAGTCTGAGAAGCTAACATAGCTCTTCTTTCACTGTGAGGACAATGAAATGAACTAGAACGTATTACGCAATGAACAACATCCGTCTTTTCTAAATCTGAATCCGTATTCATTTTAATTCAAAAATACTTATATTTCTAGGAACATACAGTAACATGTATGGTTATTTCACATTATGGCTTATTCACATACAACAGTATTTCTCTTTTCAGTTCATTATTATATAATAAGTAGACATATTTTAAAATTTAGGGTGATTTCATATATAAGGAGGAAGCAACTGAAGGATGGCCTACTTCCTAAATTTGTTGAGCTTATTTATTTATGAGACTGGGAATCTATCCCAGGGCTTCAATCATTTAAATCAGGTGCGCTACCACAGAGCTATAGTCCCAGCCCCTATTTTGGACTTAATTTTTGAATGCTTATGTTCTGCTAATATGATATAGCCTTTTATTTGGTTTTATAAAAGTTCAAATTTATTTAAAACTTTATTTACTACTTATAGTAAGTACATATTTAATATATATGTTCACTCTTAAAATTACTCTTCCATTTGTTGCCCCTAACTGTAAAACAGCCTAGACTCTAGAGTATTTATATCACCATTTTTTATAAGTCAAATGTCATCTGGAATGACTACGTTCTGGTATAATTAAAAATGGAAGGTTTTCCTCAAAAAAACCATTAAACTAAAACTTTTACTTGAAAAGAAGAAACAACTTTGCACTGATAATAAAACCATCATCACTTACTATCCAGCTTCTTAAGGATAATGGTATTAATTTACAAGGAGAAATGAAAGAATCAATTCTCAAATTCAAACACATAGCCTATGTTGAATGACCAAGGCCAGTATCCACATAGATGATACAGTACATTAAAAAGACAGAACCAGATTTTACTAGTGTTTTACTTTTCAAGACCTGGTGTAAAGTTGCTTACTTAAAGAAGCTTTTTAAAATTGCCTTTTTCCCATGAAACAATTTAAAGTCAGGGTAGGCTTTGGCTTTTAAATAGTTATTTTTAACCTTGACTTTTAATAATTTTTTTAATTAGTTGAGGTCAAAATGAGAACTTAGGGGTTGTGATGGGGGACACATTTAACTCATACAGGGGAAATACGATTTCTGACTATTTCAAGATCCTTACTGAAAATAATAATCATGCAATTCACATAATTATGTTATAAGCAGCATGGAAAACAATAAAAATGCCAGATTTATTTATTATAAGAAATAAAACATTACATTAAAATAACTTAAAAGTGAATAGCTGTAGATATTCTAAATTTAAAAAAATTGCAATGTGGACACCTATAATATCTTCATTTATTTTCTTTATTAAACTACTGTTTTTACAGTAAAGGGTAGAGTTTTCCTCTGTTTCTGAAAGTGGTACTGCTAGAAGCAGAAATATTTAAAAGTGGGAGTTATTATAAAATGAGGAAAAAATCTACTCTTAATATGCACAACAGGAATCTTTCCTTTTTTTTTTATTGGCAGTACTGGGGATTGAACCCAGGGGCATTCTACCTCCGAGGTATACCCCCAGCCTTATTTTTTATTCTTTATTTTGAAACAGGGTCTCACTAAGTTTCGGAGGGCCTCACTAAGTAGCTGAGGCTGGCCGTGAACCTGCGATTCTCCTGTTTCAGCCTCCCAAGTACTGGCATTACAAGCAGGTGCCACCACGCACGCCTCCTACTTTTTTTTTAATTCTTCATTTTGAAAAACAGGGTCTCACTAAGTTGCCGAGGGCCTCGCTAGGTAGCTGAGGCTGGCCACGAAACTGCAATCCTCCTGTCTCGGCCACCCAAGTGCTGGGATTACAAGTGTGCGCCCCCCCCCCCGCTTGGAATCTTTCTTTTGTACATGTCTTTTATCATGTATCAAAATGACCATAAGCTTGTAGTTTGAAATAAAAAATCTTATTTATACATCTGTAGCTTCTACTAAGAAACTTGAAATCTGAAGCATATTGTGAATAATAAGAAAATCAAGGTATATTCTCCAAATAAATTTATTTTATTTATATTGACTAAATGCTGTAAAATGGAAGAAATTGATTCCATGAATAGTCTTTGCAAAATTCTGTTTGACATAAGAACTAATCTGCTGGGTTGAGACTCATCTTTAGCAGTGCACCTGTGACCAGTAACTCACCCACACACAAAATGCTCAAAGATTTTCAAGTTAATCTCATCTTTATAGCATTCTTGGCAAAGATAAGATAGATGATTCCTACCTCAATTTTAAAGTACAAGGTTATAATGACTGGCTAAATACTTCTAGAAATTTCTTTCACAGAGACAGGACAAAAACAATTTGTTCTTGCACTTATTTCCACAATGTTAAATAATAGCATCCAATATGAATTATGTAGCATCTTAAGACCATTTAAGAGATTTTTAGTTTTTTAGTCACCATTGTTAGGTGAAGGACTTAATGAGTGGACATACTCTGTAGAAAGCACCCAAGTATTCTTACCTTAAGTTTGATAAAGGAGCTGAGTTATCAGAAAATACTTCTTGAATAGTCTACAAACAAGATGGTGGAGATATGTAAGTTTGATAGTTTTTAAAAAGATCTTTTTTGCCTAATCAATGTTTACAACCACCCCTTTATTGATTAGACAGATGCTTCTATTATGGGAGGAATCAATTATATTAACATGCCATTCTACTTAAATATATAGTGGCTATGAAAATATCTCTTTATAGGGTAAATATTTATCAAATTATGCTTACTTAGTAGGATTTTTAGGAAAGTATTCATTAAAACATATTATATATTTGGGATCATGTTAGTCTGTCTCAATTATTTCTCATAACAGTGTATACAATGTCAGCCAGTCTTTTTATTACCCAAGGAATTCTATATCTGGCGGTAAGTCAGCATTGCTGTTTTGAGACCAGAGAATGTTTCACTAGGCACTGAACACTGTCACATTTATCCATGTCAGTTGCCTATATGTTTCTCAAAAACCGGATTGGATTCAGGATCCACTAGGATACCAAAGCCCAGAGATGCTCGAGTTCTTTATATAAGATGGCATAACATACATGCATGTAACTAATGTACATCTTCCTGTATACTTTAAATCATCTCTAGATTACTTATAATACCTAACACAATGTAAATACTTTGTAAATAGCTATTATTCTGCATTGTTTATACAATAATGGTAGGAAAAAAGTCCGTACATGTTCAGTACAGATACTGTGGGCCTAACTACGTATGTACATGGATGAGACATGAGGTCAACAATACTCAAACAAGAGTGCTGGAGAAATACTGAGGATCTGTGAAAGTGGGAGGCTCTCGCAGGGTATGCCCACACCTCACTTCATTCGCGTGGATTCGGCATGGTGCTTGCTGCATGGCAAATTCAAATTCTGCTTTTTGGAACTTTCTGGAATTTTTCTGCTCCTGAATATTTTCGATCTGTGGTTAGTTGAACGTCATGGAGACACAGGACCAATTATTACAGAAAAACTTACCTCTACAAAATGAAGAAGCTTTTCGGTGGATGCCTCAAAAGTTTTACGAGCCATTTCTGATTTTCGCAATTGGCAATCAAGTACTGTAATTCTCTTTCTTAAATCCTGAATGCTTTCCTGACAGAGATATAAAAAGGGGCATCTTTCACATTTCTTTCACTTGTCATTATTGTTTTCTATTTTCAGTTTTCAGGAAATAATATCCAGTATTACTTCATTCATCTACTTCATTTATTTTCCCTCTTATTATATATATCCTCTGATCTTGGGGTGCATGTAACTAACTGCATATTTAAAAATTAGTTTGCAGAGGAATGTTGCAGGTTTTATGAGATAGGCTGCATATTGATTCTTTTGGTAAAATACATTTAGTTTATGGTGTTTGTTTCTCTTTCTTTCTTCTTAGCAATTTGTCTTACCAAATGATGAAACACCTGCCAATGTAGTACAAATAAAAAAGCTATACACACTATATATAAAAAATAAAATCCTGTGTAAGGCTGAGCTGGCAAGGGAGTAAAGGAATTCCACAGAAACAAGCAACAGCAATGCCCTGTGAACCCACTGGGGCAAGAGAGTGCTGAAGCATTATTGGCCTGATGTTTGGGGTTTCATGAGGCACAAATGGCAAGTGGAACTTTAATGGGTGAACTAGGAAGAAACAATCTTCACAGAAGTAAACAGTGTTTTGATTTTGACTCAGGTAAATAAAAACGTCTCTCCTGAATAATTCCTAAGCCCCACTCATATAGGTTTAGATTCAGCATTTACATTACCTGGGCGGCCTGAAAATCCTTAAGTTGAAAACTTAGTTTAAATTGGTTCCAGGCTAATAGAAGCAAAATAAAAACTTATTTGGAGGGCTACTTTCTAAACTCAGATCTTAAGAATTTCTATGTATAATGTGTCTAAAGAATATGTCCTCACAATAAAAGAAATATCACTAAACATATAAGGAAATAAACTCCATGAATGAAAGTCAGATAAAAGAAACAAACTAAATGATCAGGTCTACAAAGACAGCAGATATTGAAGTGATCAGATACAAAAATAAAGCAATTATGTTAATGTTTTAAAAATTAAGAACAAATTGAAAGTACAATGAAAGGACAAGAAAACTATCAAAATTGACCCAGATGACATAAAAAATCAATCTCAAAATAAAAATGTAGCCATAAATTGGGAACTTGATTTTTAGATTTAACACTCAATTAGGTACAGCTGAAAAGAGAACAGGGAAACTGAAAGACAGATGTAAAGAAACCTTTGATAACCGAACAGAAGACAAAAATTGACATATGAATGGAGGGGAAGAGAGAAGGAGAAAATAGCCAAGAGATCTCGTATATATACTCTTGTATACAAGAGTGACCAGAAAGAACGACAGAGAAATAACTCGGGAAAATAGCCTAGGGTCTTCCAGAAATGGCAAGAGACGATGCTTCTCAGACTAGAAGCTCAATGGATCCCCAACAGCATAAATTAAGTCAACACATGACTCACTGAAGTCAAAATGCTGAATGCTGAAGCTAAAGAGATCTTAGAATCATATAGAAGAAACCATAATGCAAAGAGATGACAGACTGACGACTGACATCACAGCCATAGATAAAAACAATGAAAGAAATTAAATTTCACCTTAACATACAAAATGTAGCAAAAATGTACTTCAGGAATAAGATTTGAATCAAGACTTTTTTTCAGATGAACAAAATGGAGCATTTTTACCACTAGATCCTCACTAAATGAATTTCTAAAAGATGTCCTTCAGGAAGGAAGTTAAACACATAAAATGGTAAATATAGAGTCTATGTAAGCAAATTCTGACCAAACAAAACAAATTATAGCAGTGTTGAGAGTCAATAAAAAACTAAAATACTAGCCGGGCGTGGTGGCGCATGCTTGTAATCCCAGTACTTTGGGAGGCGGAGACCGGAGGATCCGGGTTCGCGGCCAGCCTCAGCTCGCTCGCACTCTCTCTCCCTGTCTCTCTCTCTCTCTCTCTCTCTCTCTCCTTCTCTCTCTCTTTCTCTCTACTTAGTGAGGCCCTCTGCAACTTCGTGAGACCCGGTTTCAAAATAAAGTATAAAAAATAGGGCCGGGGGTGTAGCGTGGAGGTAGAATGCCCCTGGGTTTAATCCCCGGTACCGCAAAAAAAGAAAAGCAATAAATAAAATAACAATGAGAAAACACTGGGAAAACAAAATCCACAAAATAAGAGGGTAGAAATGAAGCCAAATGTTTTAGTAAATAAAAGAGTATAAATGGAAGGTTCTTTCCAATTAAAGGCCAAAAATCAATAAGTAGGGAAAAGTGTCCAGCTATGTGTTGTTTACCATGGATGTAATTAGAATATAAGGACACTGAAAAGTTGAAAGTAAATGACTAGAAAAACAAAAACAAAAACACATAGGTAAATACCAGCCAAAGAAAGCTGTTTAACTATATTAATATCAATAAAAAACAGACAGTAAGTGGAAAAGATCACTAGATAGAAGAGTCATGACATTTTTATAAAAGACAATAACATAATTCTAAGCTTGAATGCATCTAAAAATTACTTTGAAATATATTAAAAATATTTAAAAACTCTAGGGATATTTTAATATACTTATCTGAGTAACTGATGGTTCAAGCAGACAAAGAAATTAATATGGATAGAGAAGAATTAAACCCCCAGATTTCGTGGACTATACAGAATGACAGAATCCAACAACTGCAGAATTCTCTCCACACTCACTTTGAACAATTATTGGCCCCAACTACATAGCAAGCCATGAAGGAGACATTAAAAAATCTTGAAGAGTTGTTATTCTATAAACAAGATTCTCTGGCTACCTTTTCTCTGTTAACCTTTTTGTGCCTCAGTGGTGTTCATAAATAAAGACAACAATAAACATGTAAATTCTTCCCAAATTAATTTATATATCTGATGAACTTTCAGTCAATAATTTCAATAGTTTTTTTCCTTTGGAGGAATTGATAAGCTGAGTATAAAAGAGAATAGAAGATAAAAAGGTCATGTGGCTAACACACTTTTGAAGAAAAGTAACTAGGCAGGATGATCAGCTATCAAAACTTATTATAAAAGATAATGGTGCCAGGTGTGGTGGTACATGCATGTAAACCCAGTACTTGGGAGGCTGAGACAGGAGGATCACAGGTTCGAGGCCAGCCTCAGCAACTTAGTGAGACCCTGTTTAAGAGAGGAATATACATAGATCAATGAAAGAGAATACAAATCCACACATACATGAAACCTTGATATTTGAAAGACCAGGTTTGCAGATCGATTACAAAAGAAGGGGCTTTTCAATAAATGGTGATGAGATAGTTGGTTGCTCATTTAGAAGGAAGGAAGGGAGGGAGGGAAGGAGGGAGGGAGGGAGGGAGGGAGGGAGGAAGAAAGGAAGAAAGGAAGGAAGGAAGG